>JANZLQ010000008.1:7798272-7818404 GCA_026212715.1 Elanus axillaris | reverse complement strand
AGGCTCTGCTCAGCGGTGCCCAGTGACGGGACCAGCGGCGATGGGCACAAGCTGAATGAAACACGGGAGGTTCCCTCCGAACATCGGGAAACACTGTGTCGCTGTGAGGGTGACCCAGCACCGGCACAGGTTGCCCAGAGAGGTTGTGGAGTCTCCGTTCTTGGAGATACTCAAAATCCATCTGGACACGGTCCTGGGCCATCATCTCTGAGCAGCCCTGCTTGAGCAGGGGGGTTGGAGCCGATGACCTCCAGAGGTCCCTTCCAACCTTAACTTTTTTTTGGTTCTGTGATTCTGTGAAAGAGTTAATGAAAATTCAATCTTAGGTAATCGGAACTAATCGTTTTTTTGGAGAAAGCTCAGAGGTCCCATTTGTTCAAGATAATACTGAATTTTGTCAGTCTTGGAAGTCTTTAATCATGCTTTCCACATGAGTTATGATACATAGCAGAGTCAATCCAAACTTACAGTGTGTACTGCCCTGGAAAGAAATGCAACGATAGCTGCCTGCCATGAGCGTTTTAGCAGCTAGAGTAAACAAGCATAGTAAGAGATGGCAGTAAACAAGACAGGAGTAATTTTTCTTTGACTTTTTAATACCAATAAATAAAAGTAATGAGGTTTTGAGTAGTATTTAAGCACTTGCATGTTTAGCCGTGGAAAACACGAGGTCTTTATGACAATGGCAGTGGAACCAGCAAAGCACACTGTCTCCATTAACATGACCTCCGGGATGCAGGCTGGTTTACCTCCTTCCTTGATGATTTTTTAAACACTTGTTCCAGCATGACTGTCAAAGAATGATGCATGTACATGTGTAAAGGAAGAGTTTTTAGAACAGTCCAGGCTGTTCTAATGAAAAGCAATATTCAGTAGCGGCAAAGAAAAATACTAGTGTGCTATTTACACATTCAGTGGAGATGTATGGGGGTGTGTGGTTGCTTGCATAACAGAGATACATCTATTAAATTTAAAACAGTCTGCATACATAGCAGTAGGGAAATAGTTCTGCCATGAAACATGTATGGTTTAAAAGCTATCTATTTTTTTTAAGATATAAACTCGCTGCGTCGAGGGGAAAATCTTGTTCTTTACCCAAGTTGCATATTTATCTAAGTTTTCCAGGAGTTTTAAAATTCTGTTTGTTCTACAAGGAATTTAATGTCCTCCCGGTTACATTACTCAGAAAAAAACACAGTTTTTCTACTGAAAGAGTAGTACTCCCTTCCTGTAGGACAAGAGGAAGTTTGCAGTCTCTTGCACTTTAGCACATGCTCTCAATGAGGTTATTATGCTGCTATTGGCTCCGCGACAGACTGAAACCTGGGGAAGCGTGAAATAGTCCACTTTGACTTGGGTTGTGGAGCTAGATTTCTGAAAGATAATTTGGTAGTAGTTTATATCCCTGCTGTCTGCAGGAGCTCTGTCCTTTCTTTAAAATCCTCTCAACATCTCGCTGTCTTAAGAGATGAAATAGCCATATATTTATACAGGTGTTCTCAATACCAGAGTACAGAATGGCCTACAAGCACAGACAGAAGCTGAGTAAGGTGACAGACAGAGCTATTATGGATCTGTTCTTCTTCCCCCTCTCCCCTTCCACCTTCTCACCTCGACATCTGGTGAACGTCCACGTGAGCTGATGACGCACGAGTGACACGTACAAACTGCCGCGGCGTCCATCACGTGCCAGCTGCCTGCAGCTTGGGCCAGCTCCCACTGAAGGCGCCCAAAAGACTCCTTCTGGCCTATTTCTCTTGGAAGTCTGCATTTGCCCTCCTGTGAGGATTCACGTACTTTGAGAAAAGTCCAAAAAGTTCCAAAAGACCATCCTACGAGGACACTGCAAATCTGGCTCATCGATAGACACAGAATAAAACGTGGAGGCTTCTGCACGGAGCAGCTAGTGAAAAGGAGTAAGGAGGAAATGCAGCTTTTCCTTTTTTTTTTTTCTCTCTCGGTGTACTTCTCAGGTTTCCACTTCTTACTCTTGCAGTATTGTTGTAGGGTGCTGACGACGCAGTGCCGGTACAACTCTATGAAATCTTTTTTCACTAATGCAGGGGACAAGCATTGTATCAGCTCTTTTTTATCAGGTGTCAAGGGTATTTGGTTGTGCTCCCAGCTATTGGAATTGGAGGGGTTACTGCCTAGTGTAATTGCAGCCTTCCTCCATTCTGCTACTGCTGCCAGTTTCTACTGAGCCAAATCAATCCTGACAGCTGGCCAGATGCTTCTTGTGCCAGTCAGCAGGACTCTGGTCTCAAAAGAGCATCTGGTTATAAGCAAATTTTGCAGCAAACTATAGAGCCAATCTTGTTTTCTAAAAATACCATCATAAGCACTGAAGACAAGGTATTTAGTGACGTCACTAATATACCCCTTTTTTTTTCAAAATGGGGGTGAGCACTTTTTCACCACAAATTCTGTTTATGTAGGATTACTGGAGACTTGTACAAAGCTTGGTTTTGTAGATAAACTGTATATATATCATATCTTTATTACAGCCTGTGCAGCCCACAGACTCAAGAGCAGCTGCTTAGAGTGTAAGCCAACAGCACAAAATACATTTTTCCTTGTATTTGTTTAGTGAGGTCACAACATTCATTTTAATTTGGAAGGTCTTTGGGGCATGGACCCTTTAGCTGCCTTCAACATTTTTTTCTACTACAATATAATTAGCAAATAATAGGTTTTCTTTTTCTTTTACTGATCAAAGCAGAACAGTACACCACTTTTCATAGGATACATCACCGTTCTCATGCAGTTTCTTTAGATAAGTCTGGACTTGTTTTCTTACAGCTTATTTTCGCTTTGCTCAGAAAACATTTTATTGGAACAATGAAGAACGGGTCAGGAAAAAGGAATCCTTTTTCAATACTACCTTCACTGCTTCTGCTTGATGAAGTCAAGTGCTTATATATTTCTGAATACAGTAAAAATGCTAAGTATGGATAGACTGCCTGCTTTTCATTTAATCTTTTTCTTTCCTCAATGGGAATGACTGGGGTTATGATCTGAAAATATCTCGATCTATCCAAGGAGCGAAGAAGAGGGAATAGAAGTTCCATACTTGACAAAAGCTACTGATGTAGTCACAATCAAGGCTATGTGGTTTTCCTGCTCTATTGGTCCATATGTAAGTATATACACTTTGGATGTCTCTGCATATGCTGAAACTTATTCAGATATGTTTCTTGCAAAACGGGAAAGCAGGTACAACTGGTGAACCCTGCTGAGCCCCCCAAGAGGCCTCCCACTGCCTGCTTCTATTCAATGGTTCTAATAATACCACGTAAAATGGCTTGTTCTGCTGTCGTTTTCTGTCATGGACACAAGGTGATATTGTCTATATATAAATTCCGGCATCTGAATTCCACACCCTGGATGTAGTTATCTCTTCTTTGCAAAGAATATTTCTATTAGGGAAGAAACGATGCCACAAAGTCAGAGTATTTCTGGTCCCATTTGTTTATTGACTTAACATGATACTTCTGTCAACAAAGGTATTTACAAATGGCAGCCTCCTTCCTATGGGAACTTCAGGTCTTCAGCTTTCCCCTCTGTTGGACTTTCTCATTTTGGCAATATAAAAACATCCTTTAGAGTCAGTATACCAAAGAAACTCCCATACAGCTCATATACATGATGCAGTTCAGGTCAAAGTAGTGGGGAGAGAAAAGGGGTTATCCAGGCAATTAAAACTCTGTTCTCAGAAATAAATGCAAGTGCCACTGGATAAAAACAGGACTTTTGTCATCACCTTAGCCCTGAGTTTTCTCAACTTATTTTTACCATATTCAAAACGCGATTGACATAGGTCCTCATTTCTTTTGTCACAGGGCTTATACTAAGAGCATATGTCAAGCGAAAGTTTTTGAGGTTTGTATTGCTGTTGTAAGCGCTGTCTTGTATTACATTTTGTCTTACTAAGCAGTAGATTCGCCACACTCATTGTTTGTTCCAATTAACGGCATGTCCTGAATTGCAAAGTTTAAATATATCTTGCATTTACATCACTTCAGAAATAAAGGCACAGGAGTAAAGATCGTATTCACTTAACTTCGCCTTTATTTCTCCATTTTCATTTTGCAGCTGAAAGGCTGGAAATTTTACATCTGTTTACCAATGGCCACACACCATTTAACGTGATAACACCAGCCAAATGAATCTCTCTTAAGTGTAATGCTGTTAGGTATGTCAGAACTGAGCAGCAGTTATTATTACCCTTAGTTTAAAGGTAGTGAAATTAGCTCCTGGGGATAAATTCCTGTTAAGCACCAATTAGCGTATAGCTCTTTTCTTTGCCATTGCCAGCGCAATCTAGTGTGACCAGTGGACAGTGATTCCGGAGGCCTAAACACCGGCCCAGCCTTTCTACCTATTGTGCTGGGAAATAGTAATTAACCTCTTTGCATTCCCTCTCTTTTTCGGCAAAGTGATTCTGAGCTTTTAGCAAAAAAATCTCCTTATGAGCTGTGTATCCTCCTGATTGAGTTACCAGGAGCTATTTCTGTTTAAACATTTTGCCCACAATGAGTGTTCTTGTTGGTTTCTTCCGTGCCCCAACTCTGCGCTACCCTCGCTGTTTCATGGGCAGGTTCCCAGCCCATCCCAGGAATCATCTATTCCCATTCTTTAGGTCAGGGCCAGCAGCACCAGCTGACTGAAAAGGCTGGAATTTGCTGCGGTGGAGACCGAGTTGAGGAAAAAATACTAGTGGTTTGATGCCACTCAGAGCTGGAAGAATAGACTAATAGGCGAACCAGCACAGGGAAGAAGAGGACCTATTCCTTGATCCTGCACTTGAGGAGGCTAGGAAGTATGGACAGTATCTATCCTACCTGTGGATATCACCTATGTTTTGTACTACAGGACAAAGCGAAGTGACTGACACAAAGACCTAGAACAATTCTCCGGCAAATCACAGTAAAAAGAAAGAACACAAAAAACCAAAGAACACGAAAACCCAGCTTTTCCTTTTTTGCTGGGCAAAGGACTTTCCTGGATAGCATAACTTGAGGTATAAATTACCAGTGTGCTGTGTCTTGGGACAACTCACTATGCATAATGCAAAGTTTAACTTACTCATCTTGGTGTTGATTTCCCTAAAAGTGAGGTTTACTTAGAAAATCAGCTTATTTCAACTTGGCTCCCAGTTGAATGGCTGGTGAAAATAAAGAAATATCGAAGCAGACATGTTTGCGAACAGTAAGTTTTATTTTAGGGTTTTTTTAAAGGTAAATCCAAATTCTACTAAGTGCTTGATGGCATATCACGATCGTTATTGCTGTATTCTTATTTTGAGTTACACCTCATAAGAGAGTTTAAAATGACATAACAATAAAGGTATTTTATTATTGGTAAATATAGCATTTAAAAGCAGCTGTCTGTTCAGCTGACAAGTGAAATATTTTTGAAATACATGATTTTATATAGAGAACTTTTTTGTCTATACATCTTGACGTCTTGAACAATTTTTATATTCACTCCTTATGTTATTTCATGAGCTTTATGCTATATATACAGTCATTAATTAACGCCTAATATTGATTTTAATTCTCCCTGAAGACGAAAGAAATCTTGTAGAAAATATTGTGGAAAATACAGCTAAGACATAGATGAATCGGGAGAAGCTAAATGAGTATAAATCATTTTGTAAAATAAATCAAGTCCTTCCAGTTGATTTCTGTGGTTAATAAACTTACAAAATTTAAGCACATGGTTTTATAAAACCAATTAGTTACAGTCTTACTTACTTCTGTATATATCATTTTATATTAGCATAAATTCCTTGGTTGTTTTAACCTCAGAATTTAATTTAGCTTTAAAATGAAATAAGACTTGTTGGCCAAAGAAAAGTTACAAGAACATAAAACTATGTGACTCGAAGTCTCACCTCCAATGTACGAAAAATATTCCATTGGAATTAATGCTGATTGACTGCCACGGATGAGAAGGTTTGTCCTTCTGTAACGGAGGGAAAGAAAATGCTGAGCATAGAGAGGAAGAATTCAAAAGGTACCGAGGCGCAAAGGGAGAATAAGAGCCGTGGTCAGCCAGTATTTACTCTGCAGCCCCTACAAGTCAAGCTGTGTTTCTTCCCATGATACTGCGTCTATTCTGGACCGTAGCTTATTTCTCCTTTTGCTACTTTCCTGTGAGGTAGGTCAGGAAGAATAGCTTCAGCCCAGCTCACTGAAACAAGTTCAAAAGCAGAAATGCTTTGAATTTTATGTCTCTGTTTTAGCAAACGTTTTCAGACAGGTTTCTGCCAATGACCTTTTTCATATAAATCAAGCAAGAAGTGAGTTTCCAATTCATATTCAGATATGTTAACACATTAGATCTCAGGATTTATATTCGTCTCATCAGAGAACAGAAATATTCCATGAGACCTATCTAATCTATCCAAAATAACTTAGAAACTCGCTGAAATTCCCACAAATGACAGAGCAAGAATTATATTCTAAATTCTTTGGGTAATGGTTTCTGATCATTTATATCTTAAAAAAAATGACATATTATTCATGTAGCAAAATGGTGACATTTGCTGAATACATGTTGGGAATTACTCATCTGCCCTAACTTAATATGCCATTTGATTGAAGTCGTACGTTCCCAGACTGCTAAAACAAGAACTTCATTGTTAGGAAAAGGAAACGTATCAAACCACAGATTTTTAATATAATCTTTTGCTAAACTTTTTCTGGAAGTACCTTTTGCTTTGAAGAATAAAATTTTAGAGGTGTCCAGAGGTTGTTGATTTACGTTGCCATTCATTTCACTTAACTTTAGATGTCTAGATTGGCCACCCGAAGCTTCTGCAGCCAGTGGGAAGGGCAATTCCAAGTCATCTACGGCATCTAACCTACCTCATGCATACTTCTCAAAATGAGAACAACTCTCTTGGGAGACACTTTTCTCTACATTGAGATAAAGGCCTGTAGGAGCCTAGACAAACTGCCTGAGATATCCGACTTGTAGACACCTCAGTTAAATTTGATTCTCAGCTGCAGTTTAAGTGCATTCCTGTGGAAATAATGAAAGACTTTTTTTTCTGAAGCAGAAAGGCTTAACATGGTCTCAGTTCTTTGAGAAGGCAAGAGTAGGATAAGTAATATTCATGCCGTGTTTGATTCTCCTTCCCTTTCCCTAGCCCCATGATAGATAAGATGATATTTTCCTTGCCCACTGTTCTGGGAGAGTTCGTCTACGTTCAAATGTAAGATCAGTTTTCTATACTGCTGCAATAGAGATAGCTCCTGCAGCACGGCTTTCATAAAGCTGGAAGAGAAGCTGGGCCATTCCGGAGTGCCAGGTAGGAGGACAAATGTAGAGTCCAAAGGCTATATATATTCATCCCTAAATCATAGGAGAGACTATGTTTTAGTTAAGATAAATTTATACTTCAGGCCTTTTATCTTCTCTGTGAGTTCCTGCTGTGCAGGAAAATAGAAGCTGGGTTCCAGTTCAGTGAGTTTTCTTCCATTATGTCTGGATTGTCATTAAAGTCATATTAAAAGATTCAATATAGCATCATAAGGCTAACGAAAACCATTGTTTGACTTTATTAGTGTTTAGTCCTCATTTTGTTTCTTATAGCCTTTTCTACTATAATTGAAAAAGTCATGAACATTAGGAAATAAATTCACATGATTGACTCCTTTTCTCATGGAAAAGGAATGGAGCTTTTCTTCAAGGATCTCCTGCTGCCTTCGAACACTGAGTACTCGCACTACGGAGCTTCTTACAGTTTCTGAAATAACCGTGATCTCTGAATTGAAACAAATCTGCCTCCAAGCGATTGGAAGTCCTTGTTCATGTCAATACTATATCTATTTATTGCAAGTTCAATTAGGAGACAAAATTAGATAAGACAAGACCCAATTTCCTGTTTTCCGAACGTTTAATATATTGCAAGACCATGAGGGTAAATGGCAGCCTTTCATTCCAGAGCGTGTTTTCCAGCATCTCTGCTGCTGCACACCTACTACAGATAGATTTATGTTCCAATTTGAAATAGTGACAGAGGCTGATTTTTTACAGGCATAATTAAAGAAAGGGTTCACTAAGGTTTGTAAATCCACAGACACTTCACAGTGTATAACTTTATTTTTTCAACAGTAGCTAACCCAAATTATGCAACAATATTTTATGGAACGGGGTCTGTTGACCCCCACTGGTCTTAGATTTTATGACAAGTGCAGCAATGTCATGAGGTTTTATGAGGTGGTCATTTTGCTTTGTAATATTAAATCATCTTCTTGATAGGATTCTTCCATTGTTCTGTTTTCTATGACTCAACCAGTGGCTATGTAGATAGCTATGTCCGTTGCTAGTAAAATGAACAACAGAATGCCGCATTACTCTAAGTTTATGCCGATGTATCCTTGCTGCTGTCAATGAAATTACATCAATATAAACTTGGTTTATCACCAGCATGAATTATACTCACATTTGTAATTTAGATCTTATGGGATACTATTCGTAGTTAAAAATGCATTATCTCCTATTAATGGTAAGCTTCTGTGTATACATATTGCACTCACTTTAGCAGTACTTAAGATTCACTGAATACTCTCTAAAGTTTTGTTTGTCTGCTTGTTTTAAATTTTAATATTTAACATCACTAGACTTATTTTTATAGACTCATTATAGTGGGATAGTAATTGTTTGTGCTGAGGAGTATATGAAAAGATTAATGGGTTGTGACTTAGTACCTGCTGAGGCTTCAAGCAAGATCATTTATGCATTCTTAACACACTTATCTTTGAATTTACTCCCCAGCAAAAACTATTATCTAAGGTGAAAGCATTCATTGACTTGTAATGGTAATAATGCTATCTGGATTTCCAGGTAATATTATGCATATTACGGGTGTTGAGGATAAGGTAGAGGCAGCAAAAAATCAAAATGTGTTGAGGCTAACCATAGAGGTCAATGTGAAAGAGACAGTCTTATACAAATACATCGGTGGCAAATGAAGTACTGGGGAGAAAGTAGATCTATCAAAAGGATAAAATAGTGCAGGCAATGAAACAAATGGTAATTTAAAAATAGCTGATGTTATTTTCACTTGAAAATCCTCTTCAGAAAAGAAGTAACATGAATAATTAGCAAGGGAAAAAAACCCTGTAAAGGTAAGGTTGAATATGTGCACATCAGCCAGCCGAGGTGCTGTGCTTCCCAAGATGTTACTGGATCTGGTTTTATAGGTAGAAGAGATTTTCAAAGGTGGGAAGGACAAATGGTGTCCGACTCTCTGCAAGTCAGCGGTAGTCAAGATCCCAACGACTGCATATTTTGTCATACTTACTACCCAGAGACGCCAGTTAGGTCTTTTCACCCTGCAGAAGAGAAGGCTCAGGAGGATCTAATCACAGTTTTCCAGTACTTAGAGGGTAGCTACAAAGAGGACAGAGGCTCTCTCTTCACAAGAAACCACATGGAGAGTACAAGGGGCAATGGGTACAAGTTCCACGGGAAGAAGTTTCATCTTGACATAATAGGGAAATTTTTTACAGTGACAACAATCACTGCAACAACTTCCCCAGGGATGTGGTGAATTCCCATCACTGGAGGTTTTCAAGGCAAACTGGACAGGATGCTAAAAAATCTCACCTCCGTCCCCTTTTCCATGAAAGGTTGGACCAGATGATCTTTCAAAGGCCCTTCCGACCTGGGCTGTTCTATGATTCTATTTCTCAGGAGTCACGGATGATGAGGAGCAGTAGCAGCAAACTAAATGCAAACCTAAGTAGTCTTATTTTTCCTTTTTCTTTTTAAAAAGAGGAAGAAAAGAATGTGGTGTGCAGTCCCACACACGTGACTTCCATTCCAGCAATACCAGAACCAATGCTCTAGGTCGAGAATCGCAAACAACTCCAAGATAGTAAAGTCCTGGTAAGCAAGCAGCAGGGAATTATAAAGAGTCATTTCATTTTGCAGACTACGTTCATTTCTTATACAGGTTTTGCAGATAAAGCCTTCTTATTTTATAGAATTACGGTGACCAGCAAAGGTCATAGCTGAAACAAAACAAAAAACTCAGTCACGCAAGAAGGACGAGGTGTGAGGTGAGAAATAAGTCTTCTTTTATGTATGGCATACTGGCTTGTTTTCAAGTATCTTTTAATAAATTACCTTTCATCAGTTGGATATGTGTGACCAGCATCTTATCACTGATTGCAGTGCATGCGGTGGGTATCCACATCTTGCTCTCAAGAGAGTATTTTATTTACCGGTCCCTCCCATGCCTTGTGGTAGCAGTATGCACACACCACGTTTATAGCACTGCTCTGGATTTGAGTCTAGCAGGGGATCTTTCTGAGGGGAGAAGACGAATTGTCACACAAATCATCTCCTATCACACCCAAAGGCCTCATTCTGAATAGATCCAGAAACTAATGCAACCCTCAAGATACATTAATGATGTACTGTCTTCCTACTCTCAGGATGTTCACCGCCTCTCCACTGAAACAGTTGTCCTAGCGATCAGGGTCGGGGTCCAAACGACACTGCTGAGAACAAGACAAGTGTTCTCAGTAGCATGTTCTGAAAAGCAAGATCTCACTCCGTGGCAACCCACCTTCCTGCCCGTCTCTGGAGTGCATGCTTCCAAGAACTATCTATAGAAATATGTAGAAAGATGCAAAGGATTCCAAGGGAGGAAATCTTTAAGTTATTTGGATTGTTTAACTTAGGAGAAGCAGAAAAACTTGATAGACGTTTTAGACTCGATCGACTTGATAGCAGGTACATTTTAGGTTATATGACGGTCTTTGCTGTATAACCCTTTCTCACGGCAGTAAAACAATAGCTGATAACGTCCAATCTAACTGAGGAGAGGGGGTTTTAACACGAGTGTAACTACTTCACGTTACATGAGATGCATCTCTTCCATTTCTGCAAATGTTTCCTTCAGGAAAGTTGGGAGTATGTGATGTACAAGGCACACGCGGTTAGCCTGACACATCAGGATGCACTTGAGCAATTGCCTATGAGCTGCACAGATGGCCAGAACACAGACGGTAAGCTTTACGTGTTCTGGGTGCATTGCACTGATTGCGTATGCTCAGCGGTCTGTTATTGAGAACATTTAAATCCTTGGTCACTGACCAAAGCTGCACTACTGCTCAGGCCGGCTCAGTTGGCGTTCAGAAAGCCCGGAGAGGTGTTCTGCTTTCGTTGATCTTAAAGGAAGGGTTAAGCCCACCTGCTTGCCCTTCCCTGGCAGGTAGCATGGCGTGGGTTTGCCCAGTAAGAACCCGTGGAATCTCTCACTTCACGTCATAAGGGTGTGGAGGCCAAGTGCTTCTGAAGATTCAAGCCAAATGGGAATGTTAACCATTGTCACGTGGACTCATTTCACTTTATTTTACATACTAGACACTGACATTATTATATCGATACCTGTACAGGGAAATGCGAGAGGATACTCAGAATTGTGCCCTAGGGAGATGTATCTCTCCCAGTGTCCACAAGAGTACTCTAAGGCAACTCTAGACTCCAAAAGTCATTGCCTTAGCTAAGTACTGATGGCGAGTCTGATATGACAGGAATAATAAAATCCTTTGTAGTTAAAGTATAAAAGATTGAATTTTGAAAAAAGTAATACTGAGCAAAGAAAAGATCCTCTGTTCTCTGTGTAATACAGGAATAAACAGAGAATATTCCATATGCAAGCACATGTGTTTCTTTTTTATGTTGCTCTAAGTCTCTTAGAAATGGCCTCAGTTGGACTTACCTAGTTGAATTACTCCTACCCCTGTAGAAGTTTGGGGGTAAATGTAGTGTAAATTAATGAATATTGTTCATCAGTTGACTCAGTAAATTTGTTCCTGATTTATTTACAGCAAACAGAGAATGAGAATTAAAGTACCTAACACTGTAATTGAACTCAGGTCCTTTTCAAAATCCCAGTGAGAAAAACACCGCTGTAACTTTTATCTATTGTGATATAATCTTTTATTATATCTGTGCTCCACTTCACGGTTCTTTATTAACTCCCTGTACAACTATTTGCTGTTCGAAATTACTTCAGGTGCCTTTCTGAATACAAGTATCCTGGCTCTAATGAAAAAAAATAAAAAAGTCAAAGAAGGTTGTTTTTGTAAGGCACTGTAAAGAAAGATATTGAGGCAACCAACACATCAAAGATATTGTTACAGAGATATAAATCACTCAAAACAAGCATTTAAATATTCCCAAATTAAGAATGAGGCTGACTCCTAAAAAAAGGAAATGAAGGAAAGAAATACGTGAAAACATTTTCATTACTTGTGGTTGTCCCCATTCTGAGTTCATTAGCATTTTAATAATAAAACTGCATTTAAATTATGGGTTTTTTTTCCTTCTTAAGTCTAAAGAACACTTGATTTTGAAGGCTAGTGATTAAAGGAATTATGAGTTTTGTCATAAGGGCCGATTCTTCAACTGCTCCTGTAATTATGAGACAGAAGGCTTGGCCATGGTAATTTTCATAAAGGTCAGAGTAATTCACAGCCTAAGAGCACTGGCATTACACTAATGCTTTACTGGATATCTTCACTTCATGAAGTCAGCATCGTTCCACAAGTCACTGCTCGTCTTTCCCTCCCCGTTGTACCATGCAGCATGCTCACGAAGGGCAAAGCAAAGGACTGATTCAAAAAGCTAAAGATACAATAAAAGTAGAGCTTTGTTCTGAGGCAGATTTCGCCTCATCTAGCCTCAATTTAAAAGCTGGTCATCTGCTCTCACATGATATGTGATTGCCATCCTCTATCCTAGACATCTTATTTAACACTTCTCAGTCAGCCCGCTATGTTTTAAGAAACAAAAGGATTTGGCGGTTTGAGCATCTTCTTTTGCTGAATCGCTTTTCCCAGGCTAGCGCCATCAACCACATTTTTGATCAGTTCTCCCCTCCTACCCAGCTCCCTGGATAGGGATGTTCCAGAGCTGAATTTTCATGGCAGTACCGACCGGCACTTCTGTCTTTTTGCCGACATGAAGAGGAACAGTAAAGTTATTTCCGTCTATGTTTTCTGTGTATGATGTCAAGCATAATTTGAAACATCAGAAGGTTATTCCTTGGATTTAGGATCCAATCCTGCATGGAGCTGTGCATGCCTTACAAAGGGATTACTCCTTTAACGCCTATTGACAGTGGCGCTTAGGGCATTTGACATCTGATAGGAAACACTTAGCTTTTTACAGATGGGGAAGGAAGGCTGCATATAATAATATCCCATAGGACAATTCTTAATTGCCATCTCTACTTTTATGTCTTTACTGAATATGTATAAATCCCTGTGCATAGATAAATCTATTAAAAGGTGACCTGCTAAGTTTTTAATTTAAAAAATAAAATTCTGCTGTCCCCCACTCTCCCCTTTTTATGATCCTCAACTAAGAGAAAATAATGCACCTGGGATTAGAAATATCATAATTACCTTTTAAATACAAAATTAACACCTGAATAGATTGAAAACCGAAGAGCTCCTTATAAAAGCTCAAGTGAATGACTACATAAATATCTTAGTCTAAGGCCAGCATTGGGAAAAAGAGCAGAAAAATCATGCGTTTATATATTTAGAACACCAAAATTACCAATTTATCTATCTATACTGCAGTATCTTGTGATCTGAACACTGAGAATATCTGAGATGATAAACTCACACAAGCTGTATCCTTTTGGGGGGCTCTTGCTGAAAATCTCGGAAAACAAACAGTGGAAAAAAAGACTTCTTGACATCATTAAGCTTCTGATCTGTCCTTGCAACGTATTTCTGTTCTTTACATGCTGTTCTGTGCTGTAAGTACTGTTTATGTGCTTAGCATTTGTTACCAAATAAACCAGAGAGCTTTTGGAACATAGACCAGAAAACAGTTTGTTGGGTTTTTTTTTAAGTGGGATGTAGAAGCAAATCCGCACTTATTTATTATATCCCTGGATTTGTGCATATGGTGTTTCTTTTTGCACAGTCTTTCAGCTTTAGTGAAAGGCTTAAGAATCATCTCATCTGAGTCTTCATCTTGGCCTAGACTAGTTCCTACCAAAGAGTCGGGAACGTGAACCTGTTGGGATGAGGGAGACCCGGAGCGCAGCTTATCCCACTTGCAGATTAGAGCTAAACATGACTCCTCTGCTTCTTCTCCTCCTCAGACACCTTTCTTAGGCCCCTTTGATATTTGATAACGCGTCTTAGAGACCTGTCACTAATGGATCTGTACTAGTCAGGCCGCTCAAATGCAGGTGTTGTGTAGACTGAATGGCTGCATGGAGGCAGATGCTGAGAGCTAGCCTGAAACGCTTTTGCTTACTGGCACACACGCGACGGAACGAGCATTCCTCCACAGCTCAGATACCGACCAGTAGAAAAGGGAAAACTTTGTTCTTTAACTCCCTTGTCGCTCTATTCCATACGGCTCGCTGTATTTTGTCTCCTTTCGGTGAAACGTTAGAGCCTCTTTCTCCGCCTGCCTTTTTTTTTTTACCGTAAACCGCATGAGACCAAACTTATCTCCAGCCAAATAAAAAGAGACAACGGTTCGAGATACTAGAACCCGGGTGGAATCTACCAGTTTACTTGGCAAATGTATCGGGCTAGTGGGAGCCCAGGTGCCGGCGAGCTGCTGGGGATGTGCGTGTGTCCGTGTTTTACCAGAGGGAAGAGGGACGCGGCCAAGTAGCAGGATCCTGGCTTGCTTCCATGGGAAAGCAGGAGGTAATTCTGGTACTGTCCAACTGATTTGCTCAAGGTGTTTGCTGGAGATGGCTGCTGTCTTACCCATATATTGCAGAGCGTGAACATTTACCGTGTGTATTTGTCAGAAAGATTATTCTGGGTGTTCACAGTGCAGCATGAGTTCTTTCTTAAAACAACCGTCCTAGGTCTCCAAAGCAGATGGTGCCATTTTATTCCAAGTTTTGTTTGTGGGCTCTCACTAATTTTGTTTTGTGTCAAGTAATAAATATTATTTCAAGCCAGATATTTGAAAAGGGGAGGTAAAAAAATCCACATCAAAACGCTGTAAGTCCGCGTAACTAAAATCATTTGTGCCGGGAAAGGGATCGGATAAAAAAATCCGCAGTATTGTAGGCATAATTTGATCCTTTTCCTGGATCCAAACCAACCGAGAGCAAATTCAGTTAATGTTCTCATTCCCTCTTTTGCTTTCTTAATGGAATTCAAAGAATTCATGCTAAAACCGCAAGTGATGAGGTGGCTTGTTCTGAATGTCATGCAAATTAGGCAGGGGTTGGATACCTATTGGTAATTTTCTGTACAGGAAATTCCCCAGTCGTTGTGAATGTTTCTAATGGAAGCAGTGATTGATGAAAAGAAGTTAAATGAAGTTTCAAGAAGAACCACGACTTAGTTAAGGGTTTGAAAGAAAGGAATATAGAACAAAGAAATAAAATGGCTTAATGCATCTAACTTCTCCAGATGCTAATTAAAAGTGGATATAAAATATGTATAATGCAGGTATTTGAAACAACCGAAAGTACAATTCTACCACAGTTTAAGACAATTTAAAGTGGTGCTGCTGCAATTGCTTCCTCCCTCCTGTACTTGGTCGTGTATTTCTGACTGTCCTTTACAGTAGCGGACGCTCGTCTGTCCTTACTTGTGGTTATTGCAGAGAACTAAACCACAAGACAGCGAATCTCTCTTGGTGGCAAGAAAGCACCCTCTGAAAGGCCAGAACGATAAACAAAGTGTTGGGAAGGAGGAAGACCATCTTGGAATAATCTAATGAAATAAATTATGCTTTAGTTTTAAATTCAAAACACCTAGGATTAAGTAATGACACAGATTATCTTCGGAAAGTCTCTTCCTCCAGGGTACGTTAAACTTTAACAAGGGAAAGTAAACATGATATGGAGAAAAAATCCCACACTGGTTGTGAAAAAAATAATCATGATTTGTCACCATTTTTATTAACTTTATTATTTGAAAAGGTGAAAAATAACAAGCAAGATTTACATATTTCCCACCACTAGAAAACTGGTGGAGGAATTGAAAGTGGAAAGAAGCGTTCTATCATTCAGTTCTAAAAATTGTCATTAACTTTAACTTTTCTGTCAGTAACAAAGAATATTTTTTAAATAAAAGCCCGAGGGAAAAAGCTTAAAAAACATCCTGCGACAATATCCACCACAGAGCCAGCGGCACTGATTATTAATTATTATAACTGTTATTATTTGCCTTCATATAGAGATTCGTTTAATTAAGTCTGCCCAGTTCCATGCATTACTATATTTATTTTGTGTGAAGAGCTTGCACCTTTTTCCTATTAGTAGAAATGAAATACGGCGTTGAGTATTTAAAGCATTCAGTGAAAGCTAGTCATGGAGTTGAATGAAGTTATTCTGGACATATACTGATATAATGGATTGCCAATGAACACAGGGAGCTTGGAATTCAGCCACCAAAATCCATCTGCAGAGCATTCATTTAGTTCCTAAAGGGGGAAACCTGGGAAATCCTACCAAGAGGGAGTCAGATGATTCTGTGTGAAGGAGGACAACTGAGAAATGTCTGGTAGTGCTGTCCTTGAAGGGAAGGACTCACAGCTCTAATACACAGCTTCGAGATAGCAAGAATTAGGAGTTCTTCCTCTGAACGAAATTTGAACATTTCTTTAGCTGCAGTCGCGTGCAGGGAACCACTGGCAAACTGAGATAATTTAGATGTTTGTAAATAAAAGACTTGCTGTTTCTAGCTGTTCTTCTTCTGTCCCGATCCCTTTGGCTACCTAAGCACCGTCAGGGCTGTGCGTACCTGGGCAGGGCTGCAGCACCAGCCTCCCGGGAGATTCCCGGCGGGATCTCTTTGGGATGGTGGTGCGTGCCTATTATAGACTAGGGCAGCGCTTGGGCAGAGCCCTCGTTTCTCTTAAGACTCAGGAAATTGGAAGGGAATAAGCCATTAACTTGAGTCATCCGTTTCATTTTCCCAGAATCTCCAGGCTCCATTTGTTTTATTCCAGATACCTTCACTTGCCTGTTGTTCGCGTGACAGAGGGAAGTGTCTGGGTTTTGGTTTTAGCTCTTTCCTTTTATTTAGGCTACATCAACAGCCTCGGAAAATGATCCAGTAAGAAACAAAGTCAGTCACATGTTCAGTAAATATTTTCCTCAATAGCTTTCAGGCGAATCTGTCAGCTATACATGCTCGACTCATTCTACCCAAAACTCAGTGGCAGTAATGAAGAGCAGCTAGATACCGTGACTTCTGATCAAAATATGTCCTCATACAATCAAATTCAGATTCTTAGTTGTGGCTTCTGAATATTCCACCTTACTGCTACTGAGAGCTATGAAACATTAGTCATCGAGAGTGATGCAAAAAATAGTGAACAAATTTTATAATGCACATTATCATATACATTTTGAGAGAGCGACTAGGTTTTATTAACAATAAATTAGCTTGAGCTGTTATTAAATAGTTCTCTTGGGCACAACACTTATAATGCCATATGTTATTTCTTTGTGGCCCTCTTCCTCTCAACATTTTTAATTAAGGGTGCATGGGTGAAAGCAGTGAAGTCTCATTAATTTCATTAATGGATTGAAAGGCCACATGACCGTGAATTAACATGAATTACTCTACGGAGACAACATTATTTTTTTGAGGAAAGAAACATTTCAATGACCTCTAGTCACCTACGTAAAAAGAGCAGAGATAATCAACAACCAGGACTCACTGATTAGCAGATTAGGAAATTTAAATACACTTTAAAACACTGTTTAAACCTGACTTTCTTCTAAAGTAGATACTTCAGGGCATGGAGATTTGAAGACATCTGTCATTTCATTTCAGTTGTCATTTACTATTCACCACTGTCTTTGCAAAGGAGAAAGAAAGATTGCTTTGTGGTTGGGCTAGTAGAACAGAAATTAAGGTATCAGTAGGAATTTTTGGTTTATTTTTCCTGCTATTGTGGTGTGAGACCCAGCAAGACATTTTTCTGTGCTTTAGGTTTCACATCTGAAAAATGACATGTTCGTCCATAAGCAGGTTTATTAAGCACATACTAATGAAGAATGCTATACATATGGAAAAAAATTGAGCACTTTTTAACATATAAACAAGGGCTAGAGCCAAAAAGTTGCCATTTTTAAAGAAAGTACTTGAAGGAATGTCAGAAACTCCAAGGCACCTCTATGTAGTGCACTCGTTGATACCAGCATTTGGGCACCTAAAGAAAAGCTAGTTTTATTTCTTTTTTTTCTAAAATTTTGATGTTGTATAAAAATGTGGCTGCAGGAAAAGACAATTTTTTGTAACATATGACTATACACTAAGCAGTAAAGTGGACTTTTTTAATACTTCATTAAAAAGAAGACATTTTTGCAGCTACTCAGCAGAAAATTATAGTAATAATTAGGATGGCCTGAAGGATGAATTATGTAATTGCCTTCTCTGTATCTGATTTTTTACATAAATAGTTTTATGGGATTTGACATGTTCTGTTGTATATATGTGACATTTGTCATGGATTTTTAGAGAGGTGAATGGATACAGTGTTAGCTAAATATTTGCACATCAGAGTTTTCTGTGCATCTGGTCACTTTACAGCATGGGAATATATCTGAATGTCATGGCTTAACCCCAGCCAGTAACTCAGCACCACGCAGCCACTCGCTCACTCCCCCCCACCCAGTGGGATGGGGGGAGAGAACAAAAAAATAAAGCAAAACTCGTGGGTTGGCATAAGAACAGTTTAATAGAACAGAAGGGAAGAAAAGAAAAATGAACAACAACAACAATAATGAAACGACAATGACAAGAACAACAACAATAATAATAATAATAATAATAATAATAAAAAATGTGTTTTACCTGCAAAGAACTGTTGCAACAGTCCTGCAACATTTTCTGTGTCTTCCCATTTTTTCCCCAGTACAGTTCAGGGTACTGTATTTTGCCCATAAAACATTTTGTCGTTTGACTCCTTGGTATCTTAGAGACCTGTTCTGTCTCTTTGCTTTATATCAGTAGTTGAGATCAGCTGGGACATTTAAACTGACAGCCTCTATATTTAATTTAAATGACATGGGGCTGGTGACACATTCTCCTTAGAGCAAAGCCATAGATTTCTACAATTCACTTCTGTTGTTACATTAGAGTTAATTTTAGACAGATTTCATTCACTAGCTATATTCAAATAGAGCAGGTTGCTTAGGAAGATTTCTAAAGGACTAGGGAATTCTTTTGTGTCATTTTCCTTTCTCACTGTTAATCTATAGCGTTATGAGATGTCTTCAGGACGTTTTGCTGTTTTTGTGCCTACACTTTTTTTTTCCCTTCCACTGGCAAAAAAAGCAGCTATACCGGGAACTTGCCAGGACAGCAAGAATGGCCTCCTGGGTGGGTGCACAGAGCATTTTTATAATTTTTTTTTTTGAGTCCTTTTCTGAATGGAAAACAGTAGTAAAAAGTGTTTTATAATTTTAAATGTATAGAATAACTCAAAATATTCTCTGCAGTAGGCACAGAGTATGCCTCACAAAAATGAACCCATCACTTCTATTTTGATCAGTCTTCTTTATCTATAACACATTTTATCCTCTCTTGTACCTTCCATTATGCTTTGGAATATATGAAGCTCACCAGTGTGTGAAATGTTCTTCATGATACCCACTGAGCTATTTTAGTTATACTGTTCAACTTTCAGCTAAAATACAAGAAGCAGACAAGTTACAAAGGATTTTGGAAATTCTCTGTGCAGTCCACCTCTTATCACTATCTGCAGGATGTCTGTTGGGCTGTCACTGCCCAAATCCCATTAAAGTAAATGAGAATGATGTGATCAAAACCTCACAGACAGAAAAGTTTACCCCTGCCGGACTGTGTATCTGACCTGCAGTTTAGGGCATGACTATATGCCTTATGAGTAAGTCATTAAAACAAAAAGCAATTATCTTATCTTCTCCCTCCACTTGTGTAAGCCAACTCAGTTCCACTTGGTGTTATTTAATGTAACGAATCCCTGCATGAGCTCTGGGTTTTATTTGCTAAACAAGGTCAGATTTATTAATATTCATTTCCCCTGGACTGGGTCTGGCTGAGATGGAGTTAATTTTCCCCTTAGCAGCCCTCTCGTGGTGCTGTGCTTTGTGTTGGGAGCTAGAA
>JANZLQ010000008.1:7784267-7798035 GCA_026212715.1 Elanus axillaris | reverse complement strand
CAACCCCGATGCGTCCTGAAGCTCTGCTTCCCGGGAAGTGGCCCGACATTACCTGCTGATGGGAGGTGGAGAATAAAATTTCTGGTTTTCCATTGCTTTCCTATGTGACCTTTGCTTTTGCTTTATTAAACTGCCTTTATCTTGACCCATGAATCTTTCTGTCCATCTTATTCTCTGCTCCCCCCGTCCTTCTGAGGAGGGGAGTGACAGGGCGGCTTGGTGGGCACCTGACGTCCAGCCAGGGTCAACCCACCACATCCCCCTTGCACTTAAAAGACTTTGACACTGTAATTCCATAACAATTAAATGGGAACAAAGTTGGGTTGGGCCAAAACTAAAGTTTACAAATCTGTCTGAAGATCTAGCAGGTCATTGGAGACACGTAATATCAACAGATGCTTCAAACACTTCAACTGCTAACTAATTTGGCTGATTTTTTTTTAATTAGTTTTTGGTTTCTTTTGACAGAACTTATTCTGTCCCTTCATTTTAACTGTTACATTGGTTACTACATTATAAACGTCCACCTGCCTTTGGTGCCTCAGAGATTACAAATTTCTGCTGATTCATGAAAAAAGTAGAATTCCTTTAGAATTCCTTTCAAGTTAAACTGGATCTTCCCTCTTAAGTATCTTCTGCTCTCCAAGAATCAGTTTTCTCTCCTGTTTTCCCGGCTGTTCTGGTATAGTTTGGTAGGCAACATAAGAGATGGAACAACAGGGAAAGAAACAATGATGATTTCTGCTGTGCTGGTGGCATGGTTGAAAATAATGGAAACTAAAATCAAGGAGGTTGAGGGATTATGTAAAAAATAAGTCTACATATCTGTATGTGTGTACACATACATATGTGCATATGTGATAATTTCAAAAAAATCTGGAGATTATGTTTTCTAACATTTCAGAAAAAAAAATTAATATATAAGAACCACATGTGTTTATTTTATGTGATTTTATAATGAACAGTATATAATACATAAAGTATAAAATGCAGTTAATAAAAGATACACTTATGTAGCCTAATGACTACATTTTAAATCACAAATCAGCTTGCCAATGGAAAAAATCATTTTGTTTTGTTAAATATCCCGTGTAACACAAAGATTGTTTTTTGGATTATAGGGCAGGTAGTACTGAAATCGTGTGACAATAATCCATATGGTCTTCAAATACAGTTACATGAATATCTGCATCTATTTCTCCTGAAAGACAGTAGAACGTTTACTGGAAAGTTGCACCACAGTCACAGTACTTTAGTGGTTAAAAAGCTATTTCTAATTTCCTCTTTAAATACATTTTATGCATAGTCCAGCACTATGATTTTCACTTGAAGTAATAACGTCTCCTTCTGCAGCCAGTGGAGAGAAACAATCAAAATAAGTTCTAAATCACTCAGAGCTGCCTGTCTCTCTACTGTGACAATAGAGTGGTCTTAGTGCAAATGCAGTGCTAAGTTAGACACATTCATTAGATTTCTAAAGTTTGGCAATTCAGGAGATGAGTACTTACACTTTGGATAGTGAAAACTGAATCTTGCAGTCCTAACCAGGCAAGCTTCTCAAAATTCGGGTTTTAGTGAGGTTACAGAAGGACAAAAAATATCTTGCTCCTATGTCAGGCTGCAGGTTGCATCTTAGATGAAAAAAAAAGGCCAGAAAATGCACTGTACATCTTTTAAGGTTCATTTTGCTGTTTCCTACCCAGCCCTATGTTTGTTTGATTAAAAAAAAAAAAAGAAAGTTACATGTGACATTTTAAATTTGTTGTTATTCTGAACAGTAAGGCAGGATAAGAAATTTCTCAAAATGAAGGAAAAAGCATCATTAATGAATAATGCAAAATCTAACCAGACATACTTCTATGCTGGAATAATGGGTTTATTTTCTCTGCAGGGGTTCAACTTTGAAAGAAAGTATTGCTATATCAAGCACAGTGCTAGAAGTTATGATTCCCAGGATAACACCTTTGCTTTTCATTTATTGTTTAAACTACAACAAGGTTTCTAAGCTGTTTTCTTCTTAGACTCCATTCTAATACAAATTATTATATTCTAATTAACCATATTTTCCATGCAATGTGAGAAGTAAGAAAATGTGTGGTATTTCAGTCTTTTGCCTAAAGACTCCAAGACTTGTCACCAAATAAATTCTGTGATTCTATAGTTTATAGTAGTGTAAGTCAACTTGCAAATAAATTATTTTGGAAACCCCCAAAGCAGTTGCGGCCCTAAATCGTTAGACTTACTGTCATGAAGTACATTTCATTCATCATAGTTCGTAAAACAAGAAGATAGCAAACCTGAGCTAGCTCAGCAGCATTCTGATGGCAATCACTAATGGGTTGACTCTCGCTCAGAAAGGGGTTGACTCCTAGAAGATAAATGAGTCTCCATAAAGAAAAAATGAGCATCAGTGACACTCCCTAAACCAATATGATTGTCTGACCTATGCAATACAACAGGCATTGTTCTTCAAGAAAATTTGCTGTCCACTGCCACCTCCCAGAGTAGAAAGCTTTAGAGAATAATAATGAAGCGTATTTTAGGACACAATTCTTACCTCTGGCAGTGGGATTCATTACCAGCAACATGAAAATCAGATAACCGAAATGGGTTTAAAACTGTGGAATAGACTAAAGCTGTCATTGAACCTCAAGGTTGTCTGAACTTGCTGACGATAGGTATTCTGCGGGAACTTTAATGTTTCCAAGTATCTACTGCTAAGCCTGTTCTGAGTACCCTGGGGAAAAAAAACAAAAACCAAAAACCCAACACAAACAAACAAACCCCAACAGCAACAGAAACAAAAGAAACCAAGAGGACAATTTTGTATTCGGTAAAAGTAGCAACACGGTCTAGTTAACATACGTTCGGCGTCATAAAAACGCTCAGCCATCAGAAGCAGTTACCACCCAAGCTGCTTTCCCCCCCCATACGCACACACTAAGTGACTCTTGCCCTTGTGGCAGGGACAACCAAATTGCAGATGAAAATGCAATCTCACAGCAGCCTTCGTAAACTTGCATCAGGTTTTGTCCTCGCTGCAGGATCTCCTAATTCCTGGAGAGAAGAGGAACCGTCATACTTTGGAGTGACCACTTCCCATGCCCCAGTGGAGCTGATGTCAGTGAATGTTAAACACCCAAAGTCTCACACCTGCTGGGATACAAGGAATTAGAACTACTTTACGCAAGAGAAATAGGCGCAATAGGCACGTACCTACATATCCAGTACGGAAAGATTGACCTCATGGTGCTTCCCAAGGTTATGTACAAAATCTGTGACAGGTGCCGGGACAGAATAAAGGACTGGAATCTCGACTCATTTTAAAACAGTGGCAAAGATCAATTGTCTTTAATAGGATTATTATTAGTATTTCATAAGGGATGTCCTTCAGTTCAGTCCTGGACCTTGGTTTTAGACTGTATATGACATAATATATAAAATCATTATGCAAAAAGGAAAAGGCAGTATACGCAGACATAAAACGAAATTACAAGTCTGGAAGTCCTCCCAAATCCAGTGTGGAAATGCCAAGGTTGTCAAAACCTGCTGAGGGGATATTAAGAAATCTTTCATCTTTTATTTCCATGCCAGCATTACTGAGTGTCTTCTAAGTATCTGGGGAAACCACAAACACATACAGTACAATTTCGTATACCGTAAGAGTGACAAAGAGTACCTACTGCATTAAATTAACTGTGAAAGCATGTTTTTGCAGATTTTCTAGATGATACCTAGTACCGCCTTGAATGTCAGTATCTTAGAAATCATTAATTACACCCTGTGCTAAATTGTCATCTAATGCCACGAAAAAAATATTAAATTGGTCTATATGAATTATTCATCATCTCCGATTCAATATGAACACTGTTCTAGTTGAGTGTTAAGTACTTTTGAACAGTCTCATGGAAGATGAACATTTTTCTGACAATAGAATACTAGAAACCGTGACCTGACATTTATAAAATACAGGTCCTAAAGAATCAAGATGATACACTTCAGGAGAAGAAACAAAAGTACAGCTAAAGATACACTTTGTTAACAGGGTCATATAAACATTTGCATAACGTATTTCAGATCGAATCCATTCATGAGGGATTAAGACTCTCAAAAATATTGTTAGAAATCTCTTAATGCATACTGTCTCCCCACTCTTCCAACAACTTTTTCAATTGTGTCTTCAGAGTTAATGTACACAGCCGGTTTTGCATGTACCCTTTTAGAAGACTAATCTCTTCCTTCTGTGAATATTGCTGGAGCAGTTGTTGCTGCTGCTCTGGTTTGGTAGAGTTTTGCCGGGACTTTGCTGAGGATCCAGAGGCTGGGGGAAAAAAACGGTGAAGTGGGCTGCTCCTCTTTACATTTCTGCACTGGTACAGTAGCTACATTTCCCAAAGTTGAATGTCTAGTGCCACTTAATGAAGGTACTAACTGGATAAAACGTCTTTGTCACATGACTACTCTATAACTTTCACATTTCATACTGCACACAAGCTCCTTTGCTGATTCAGATTCAGGTCTCACAGATCTCCCTTTCCAGACTGCTAATGTAATAGCAAGTGTTGGCATGGGAGGAAAAGTTAAAAAAAAAACAACAAAAAAACCCAAAGAAAAAGTGAAAGTAAGCCACTGTTGTCAAAATCCAGTTACTAAGTGAGAAACCGAATTTAAAAATCCCATGGTGACCTGATGACGTGAAGGCTTGAAATTTCCTATCCAAACTCAAGTTATGCAACTTGCTTTCTTAAACATATTTTAATATGTTTAGTTTATTTTGGCTTATATTTGAAATGAATATTAATTAATGTTTATCACATTAATGTATACTATTATCGTATAGCAAAAACATAAGATGTCCTTAATTCACCATAGTAAATGCTGTACCACAGGAGCTGCTTTCCGTACTGTTGAGAAAGTGACTGGCCTCCAGCTGACCCTCGAGAAGAGCTATAGAGAAGTGGAAGGATACAACAACAACAACCCTCTGAAGTATGAGAAGAATCTTTAGTCTAGGAGAAAGTAAGAGTGTCCCCTAATGCCTGTGTTCTTTCTCTCTCATCCTGTGCGTTACTCGGGTTCTGAAGTTTTCAACATTTTTCCTGCTAGCTAGTTAGTGGTTCTCTTTTAATTCTCTATTAGGTTATTACAAAGTTGGTCATAAGTATTAGTGTGATAGAGTTCTTCCTTTGCATCTCCAGATACCAAGTCCCGCACGTCGTCACTGCTTAATACTAAGTAATGAAACTTTGTTGTGAAACTTAAATTTAAAAGAATATCTTCACATATGTTAGGAGGAGGCAGGAAACTGAGAGGTCCTGTAAATCATCATTTTCCGCAAAAAGATCAACCATCAGCTATTCCCAACATCTAATTTTCTGGTAGAAAAATCTGGAGATATGGGGGAGGTATATGCAAAGAAATCTGGGGTTTTCTCTTTTTTTTTTTTTTCCACTTAAAGAATTGACAGAAATCTGTGGTGCCTTCAGCATGGCTGCGTGCACCTACACTACTAAGTAAAAGGGAGGCAGGGAGTGAACTTGAGCACTGGGTGCTTGATGGTACTTGCTTTTTTTAACTCTTAGCTCCCTCTCTTTATTTTGGACCACTCTGACTTAGCTCTTGGAACAAGAATTTGTTACTTCAAAGTGCAGTAGCAACTTCAAACCAGCACTTTGAAGGCTAGATGATCTTAGTCACCTATTCATCTTACAGAGACAAGCAACTGCAGAAGGCAATATATCCACCTACTGAGGAATCTTGCCTGACGATAGATCTGTGGTTAAAAGCTGTCTATCTCTAATTTAGTGCCTAAACCAAGACGGGACAAATTTACAGCCTAAATTGAGATGGACAGCCATACAATGTATACGCTTATACTCAAAATTTAGCAGAAGTGCTAGTGCTTCAGAGAAGCTCGGTTTGTAAGGGAGAGAAGGAAGGAGTCAAACTGGCTAGCTCTTTAAAATAAAAAAAGTTTAAAAAAAGAAATAAAAAATAAATTAGCTCAAAATTATGATCATGAAGACTCACTTGCTTTTATTTTATCATAATTTTTCCATTGTCTGCTTAATGGAGTTGTAGTTTGTGAAAAGCTTCCTAAAATATTTTTAATGAATCAAGAAAAAGACACATAGAATGAGGGACTGTCATTCAGACGATAACCAGGCACTGCATGATGTATACTGCCAAGTTTCGGAATCTGTTTTAGGTGATTGTCTGAGAGCAGGGTTATACAGCATAGACTAAATCACATCTGCTATGGTTTACAGCTATATGGATAAATATTTGTCTACAGCTAAATTCTGGTACACTCAGAAACTTGAACGGTGTGGAAGTAAGTTCTATCTTAAAAGGAAAGTGCCAGAAAATAAATTAAGGAGTAAATTTATAGTTATTTTTTGCTTTAAAAAAATCAAAGGTTTTAAACAGCAGTCATATATGAAACAAATACATTATGGTATTTCAAGTATATCCTGAAAATAGAAACTTGTATACACTGATCTTTACACAATAACACAGCAGTTCTGGTTGTACTGGTAGAATTTCTGTACAAAAGGGTAATAAAAGTATTAGGTTAAGAAGGAATCTGGAAGTTCCAGAATTGTGGGAGTTGAGTGCAATATCCTGCATCTACTATTATGCAAGAGTGGTAGAGTTGCTTCTTACAAAAAAATTGAAAAAATTTACCTGCATCTTCACAATGTTTACTTTCTTTATGGAGGACATTTTATTGATAGGTGTGTGCAGAAGCTTGATGCAGCTGTCTGTACGTAAGCATCTGGTATTATCCGAGATGCTCTAGGAAGACAAAACAGCTGCATAAGTTTATCAGCTGTGACGCAGGGTCTGTAGGAGAACCTACCACCACCCGAGGACCATCTAGGGCCAGGCAGGCTGTCACTGGGAATCTCACCGTTGACCATCACCTCTACCTGGGCACCTGAATTGAGCCCAGGGTTATGCCATTAAATAACAGTACAATAATGAAAAGCAAGACTTAGTGGGGGCGATTTAGTTTCCTGAGTAAAGTTGTCATACATTTTTAGGTATTGAGAGTTCTCCCACCTATCTTCCAACTCTAGAAAACCATAGGTCTCCTATAGGTCTTAGCTCAGATCTCTAGTAGGTACCTGAACAGCCTCCTCAGATGTCCTCAGTAGGCAGCTGTGCTCGCACAACTGAACACAACCCCTAAAACCCTGTAGTCATAGTGTGATCTGATGCCAAATCATCTCTGATGGCTCTTATTTCCACTCCCTTTTTTTTTTTTTTCAGGTGGCCAATTACTTATCTGTGTCCATGAGCTTTCTTTTCTGAACTGAGATGTCGCTCCAAGAAGAACCAGAGGTGATACATAAATATCCCAACCACTGCAGAGGTTTTAAATCGTTCTGTGATTCAAAAATAAAAATTATTGTATTAAAGACAACAAAAATTAGCAAAGTTTTAAAAAGCACCAAGTTTATCTAGAGAGCTTCTCTGTTTCATTATCAAAGGATTTTTTATAAGTATGCTGATAGGAAAAAGACACAGAGATGTGTGTTTCCCATATCAAATAGTGCTTGTTATTCTGTTCTTGAGGCTGCCCCAGCAACCAGTGACCTGTGTGAGAACCTGTGCTGACAAGCTCCACAGGTATCCAAGCTTAATGTAGCTCTGGAGTGCTTTTAATAGATAAGCGTACTCTATCTGCTCTGGCAAAGAAAAATAGGGCAGGCAATCAGGCAACCATCTTCCCTAACCTGAGTGGAATACTTAACATAAGTCAAGGGTAAAGAAAATAATCTTCCCAGAACAATGCCTTGAAATGCCATTGAAAGAAGATCACCTGTGTTTGTACACATATGTATATACGTGTGTATGTATGCATGCATTTATAGCAGTAGGAATACAAAATGAGAGATGGCTCATTTGTTTGCTTAAATATAATACTTGACAAAGAAGAAGCCCTTTCTGCATAATAGCCTAGATATCATATCTAACAAAATAGCTAGAAAATTTCATATAAAACCAGAAAAAAGTAGTGACAAAAAAGTGTTGACCCATGAGAAAATGAAGTTTTCCTTAGTCATTCTAGCTGTCTAAAAATGAAAATTCTAATGCTACTGCATAAGATAGCACACAAGAAAATACTCATGAGATTTTATTTTTTTATCACATTTTCCCTTTTATTGAGTTTTATTCCCTTTTTATTGCCAATAACAATCTATAGTAAGATGATTCTGGTGTTATACTGTGTATTGCAAATTCCCTGCTACTGAATTGCTTTTTTCTTTCTGTTGATTTATACACAGATACATCTGAGAACAGAATACAACAGACTTTTTCTTAATTTGTTAGACTTTTTATTAGTAGTATGATAAGATTTAAGACCTAAGTTCTAAAGAGTTACCTGTTCATCTTTAAAATTTGCCATGTATGTTTCAAACAAGTTTCTATAGAGAAAAAAGTCTACTATCATCAATTTAAAAGACCAGAAGACTGCTTATTAGTTTATTGGTTACAAAAGCTTTAATGCCTTTTCCAGTACAAGATATCCTGCAAATTAGAAAAAAATCACAGAACCACAGGAGGGTTTGGTTTGGAAGGGACCTTTGGAGACCAGCCAGTCCCCAGGGCTGTGCCCTGGGCAGGGACACCTTCCCCCAGCCCAGGTTGCTCCAAGGCCCCTCCAGCCTGGCCTTGAGCGCTGCCAGGGATGGGGCAGCCACAGCCTCTCGGGGCAGCCTGGGCCGCGGCCTCACCGCCCGCACGGGGAACAACTTCTTCATTGCATCCAATCTAGATTTGCCCTCTTCCAGTCTAAAGCCATTACCCCTTGTCCTGTCACTCCATACCCTTGTAAAAAGTCCTTCTCCACCTTTCCTGTCGGCCCCTTTAGGCACTGGCAGGCTGCTGTAAGGTCTCCCCAGAGCCTTCTCTTCTCCAGGCTGAACAACCCCAGCTCTCTCAGCCTTGTCTTCATAGAAGAGGTGCTCCAGGCCCCTGATCATCTTCGTGGCTGTGCTCTGGACTCGCTCCAATAGCTCCATGTCCTCCTTCTGTTGAGGGCCCCAGAGCTGAAGGCAGTACTGCAGGTGGGGTGTCACCAGAGCGGAGTAGAGGGGGAGAATCACCTCCATTGACCTGCTGGCCACACTTCTTTTGACACAGCCCAGGATCCGGTTGGCTTCCTGGGCTGCAAATGCACATCGCCAGGTCATGTTGAGCTTCTCGTCAACCGATACCCCCAAGTCCTTCTCCTCAGGGCTGCTCTCAATCCACTCATCACCCAGCCTGTATTCATGTGTAGAATTGCCCTGACCCGTGTGCAGGACCTGGCACTTGGCCTTGTTGAACTTCAGGAGGTTTGCGCAGGCCCACCTCTCTAGCCTGCCAAGGTCCCTCTGGATGGCATCCCTTCCCTCCAGCATGTTGACTGCACCACGGAGCTTGGTGTCACTGGCAAACTTGCTGAGGGTGCACTCAATCCCACTGTCTGTGTCACCAACAAAGATGTTAACACACTACTGATCCCAACACCGACCCCTGAGGAATGCCACTCATCACTGGTTTCCACTCAACATCGAGCTGTTGACCTCCATTCTTTGAATGCAACTATCCAGCCAATTTCGTATCCACTGAGTGGTCCTTCTGTCAAATCCATGTCTCTCCAATTTAAAGACAAGGTTGTCATGCGGGACAGTGTCAAATCCTTTGCACAAGTCCAGGTAGATGATGTCAGTTGCTCCTTCCTTATCTACCAACATTGTAACCCCATTGCAGAAGGCCACCAAATTCGTCAGGCATGATTTGTCCTTAGTGAAGCCACGTTTGCTGTCACCAGTCACCTCCTTATTTCCCATGTGCTTTAGCATAGTTCCCAGGAGGATCTGCTCCATGATCTTGCTGGGCACAGAGGTGAGACTGACTGGCCTGCAGTTCCCTCGGTCTTCCTTTTTTCCCCTTTTTTAAAAATGGGGGTTATGTTTCCCCTTTTCGAGTCAGTGGGAATGTCCCTGGACTGGATAGTGGCTTAGCAACTTCATCCACCAATTCCTTCAGCACCCATGGATGCACCTCATCAGGTTCCATGGACTCGTGCACCTTCAGATTCCTTAGATAGTCTTGAACTTGATCTTTTCCTACAGTTGGAGGTTCTTTACTCTCCCAGGCCCTGCCTGTGGATTCTGCGACTTGCGCGGTGTGGCTGGAGCACTTGCCAGTGAAGACTGAGGCAAAAAATGTTGAGTAACTCAGCCCTCTCCATGTTCCAGGTAACCAGGTCTCCCATTTCCTTCTGGAGAGGGCCCAATATCTCCTTGGACCGATGGAGTTTGGAGTATCAATAAGCTGATAAAAAGACAGAGAGGGACGAGAAGTTGTTTGAGTGTTCCCATTCTCTCTGAACTGTCATCTCGTATGACATGATCCATATCTGAGGAACATCAGTGTGAATGTAAGATGAATAATTCTGTGGAAATGGATACTGGCACCCAGTCAAGTTTTTGAAGTGTTACTGAAGGAAAATTGTATAGGGAGAAAAAAAAGAATAATTGACAGAGAAAGAAGGCATCCAGGAAATAAGAATTAAGTCAGAGTCCTACTGAAATACACCTTATGATATAGAGGAAGGTTTCCCAGATATTCAGCATTCCTGATCCCAAATGTCTAAAAATCATGAGATTTGAGACCTAGGAAAAGGCTTCTTCAGGCTTCTTCTTGTGAGGTGGGGCCTACTTATGTCTTAGAGCTGTAAAGATTAGCCCCTAGACATGTTTCTTCTCTTTAATGAAATCTGAAATAATTACATCTCTTTCAAGAGCTAGATATTTATGTAAAACATTAGCTATTAAGAGATTTATGACAACAGCATGAGAGCTGACAATGCTGTCTGTGCAAGTTTGTTAAAAACAATGAACAAAAGGAAAATTATATGTTTGACTGCTGGGGTCCCTTTGCTACTGTAATATGAAAACCAAGTTGTATAGAATAGTGCTCCTTAAACTCACTGTCACTCACGTTTATTTATTACCACTTTAGAAGCTATCATAATAAAATAATGTGTGCTATCACAACCAGAGAGTAAGAAAAAGAGGTGTGAATAGCACTTTGTTAAAAAAAGTAAAGTTTTTTTTTAAGTTTAAGTATTAGTTTTCTCTCTGGCATTTGCTTTTCTGATCCACCCAATATTTTAGACTCCTTTTTAGTGCTACATTCAGTGAAACATATTCTGAGATGATAAAACAAGGATAGGTTAAATATTGATAAGTAAAAGCAAGTCTGAAGCCTGCATCTGTGAAGAGCAAAAGATGTGTTTAATGTAATGCTCTTTAGTTGTCTCATTAAAGCGGTGATGAAATTCACACTCTGCTGAAATCAGACAGAGCTTTGCCATTCTTTTCCGTGATGCCAGCATTTCACTTCCAAATTCAACACCCGCTGTATTTCAGACAGGTTGTGTTTGCTCAACCTTGCCAGTCTAATGTAAAATATACAGTGGTCATAAATTCAGATTATCCTTGTATACATTTAGGGTTTTGAAAGATATGGGCTTAAGAACTTTATCTAGTTGTAAAGACATTCTAGCACAGTACAGATTGCACACCAAAAGAGATGAAAACCATGGGAGGGCTAGTGTAACTTGCTGCAAAAATAGGATGCAATATAAATCAGGAACAAAAATTACCAAAAATACAACATTAAAATAATTAATTTTTTAAACCAGAGAATACTTGTTCTGTTTTTCTTGACCAGCATCACTTCCTGTTCCTTTTTCAGTGGCAAAAAGAAAAAGAAGAAACAGGGAAAAGGAGAGTAGGAATTTAGGTGTAAAAAATACAAAAAGAAAAAATATTACAATATTCAAAATAAATAGACAAGTAAAGAAACAATTCAGACTTTGAAGAAATTAAATTTTTAAAATGAAAAATAAAAACCCGAACCACAAGCAAACTCTCTCACTTGTCTTAAGCTATAGCTCTGAGTTACATCTAGACACTCAGACACCACTCGACTGTCCACCAAAATGTGCCGGCACGCAATTTGTTACACAGTAAAATCCAACAGTAAAAATACTCTCGGCGTGGTTTTCTATCCAGGACATATATTTCAAGCACAGAAATCTTGAAAGGTAATCATTGTTCTTGGGTGAGACTTTCAAGGAGTTGTCACGTCTTCTTATTCACTTGTCACTGGAAGCAAGGTCTGGTAGCAATTCCCATGCTGGCACTGTGCTGTTTTTCCAGGAAAGTGGTCGCACCGTCTTTAAAACAGAGTGTATGCACTCTTGGTAAAGATCCTACAAAATTTCTATCAGTAAAAGCCCTGAAATATTGCAAGAGCTTGTTTGCTTATGAGCGCGATGTCTGCAGGAATGATGAAAGTTTATGTGGTTTGTTGTAAGGGGAGGGAAAGGTGCCCTCGGTTTGCTCCGTGAGAGGTTTATTCAGCCAGCTTATTTCCACTGCGTGTGTTACCAGGCTCTCTATCTCTCTGCCTGGAGTACGGTTACTTTTAAGCTGTCCCTTGTTACCTATCTTTTCCTATAACAGTTTAATCTTGGGTCATCCAGAGGTCAAAATAATGTGTATGTTCCTGAGATAAGGCTATAAGCCATATGGATGAAACAATATGCTAGTTCATGATTATGGAAAAGCACAGTATACCGTCTTCCTCTTATTCTTTCTTTCAGCTTTAATGAAGGTGAGCTAGATTGGTAAGAGCTACATTTTAGGCTTCTTCTTGGGGAAATAAGTGTAAAAGTGAGATTTTATGCATGAACAAAGGGATTCATCTAAAATCAACTAAGTACATTTTTTCCCTGACTTACGTGGCAGTCAGATACTAATGCTTAAGTGTGATGTCTTAGTGGTTTTATAACATGTGATCTTAAGGATTTAAAATTCTCAATGTAAAAAATGTGTGTAGTTATTAGCAAACCCCATAGTACATGAAAGAAAAAATGGCATGATTTTGTTAGATGATTCTGTAAACTATAAGTAAAGAAAGAGAAAATACCATTTTATTTCCATTTGAGTTTGACGTTATTGATGTAATCTGTGGGGCAGAACTGATCCTGGATTTAGATCCTCTTTTGGTGTGTCTTTCCTTAATAGTCAGGCAACAGTATTCTGACATGATATAAAAAAAGCTGGCTGTCACTACCAATTTATCTTTCAACTACATTGTATAGCACCTTCAAATTCTTTTTTGAAGTTCTTTCTCTGCTGGGCCATACTTGAGCAGATATTGTCATTCATCTTGTTGACGTTAGTGTCCTTTTTGATAAAATGCAATGCATCCTACTTTGGACAGTGAAACCAATATAAAGCATATTTTGCCACCACTGCACCCTGACATTTGAAATTACACATTCCAAGTCACATTGTGTAAGCCCATTATGTTCAGAAAAAGAAATCTTTTTTTTTGTCTAGAGGAACTATCCAGAAACTGGTTAGATCTCATGCACTGCTCAATTAGTTCATAACCATAACAACATTTACTTTCTTTTCAATAAACTTGTCATGGTTTAACCCCAGCCCGCAACTCAGCACTGCGCAGCCACTCACTCACTCCCCCCCCCGCCATTTGGATGGGGGAGAAAATCGGGAAAAGAAGTAAAACTCGTGGGTTGAGATAAGAACGGTTTAATAGAACAGAAAAGAGGAAACTAATAATGATAATGATAACACTAATAGAATGACAGCAGTGATGATAAAAGGACCGGAACGTACAAGTGACGCGCAGTGCAATCGCTCACCCCCCGCCGATCGAGGGACCCCCAGTG
>JANZLQ010000008.1:7750518-7778144 GCA_026212715.1 Elanus axillaris | reverse complement strand
GCTCCTGGGGGCCCACACAACACGCTGAGCCTCCCCGCTCCTGTGGGCCCACACAACACGCCGAGCCTCCCCGCTCTGTAGCCTACACAACACGCCGAGCCTCCCCGCTCCTGTGGGCCCACACAACACGCCGAGCCTCCCCGCTCTGTAGCCTACACAACACGCTGAGCCTCCCTGCTCCTGTGGGCCTACACAACACGCCGAGCCTCCCCACTCCTGTGGGCCTACACAACACGCCGAGCCTCCCCGCTCCTGTGGGCCTACACAACACGCCGAGCCTCCCCGCTGTCTTGGCTGTTGGAGGACATCCCAGCGCTCCTCAGCTGCCCTCAGATGGCCTAGATAGGTACTGGGATACGCAGGCCGCTTCCGTCAAGCAAGGAAAAGCAGAAAACAGGGAGGCTGAGCTCGACAGAGCTGCCTTTCACTCCCCTAAGGCCTCCAGGGTGCTGAATCTGCCCAGAGATGCGACAAAACACAGGAACCAAAAGTGGCCACTTCACCACCGGCATCCTTCCCCTCCCCTGAGACTCGCTCCTCAAAGACAAGATGTTGTGGTGGATGGATCTTTGGTCTAACACTACTATTGCCGTCGCCGAATCGTTTTCTGAACGCGGACATGAGAATGTAAGAGCTTCTGCAGCGGTTCCACCGAGTTCATAGCCTTGCCCATCTAATCCAGTAACTCACCTCTCAGAAGGGGCCCTATGCAACGTTTAGGTAAATGTAAGAGAGCAGAATGTACAGTGATGCTGGCCTGCATGAAACACTCCTCACTCCTGGCCATCTGAAGCAGAGCCCAATGTTGTATCTTAATATTTAATAGCTGTTAATGTGTTTTTCGTCCATGAGTTGAATCATTTCTTAACATCCTGCAATGATGACTGCAACGGTTTAATTATGTATACTTTAAGAAAAAAAAAGCCCAGTACCCAGAAAAGCACATTGACCCCACTTGTTGCACTGTAAATAACTGAATAAGCATTTCCAATTTAATTTCTCATATAGGTGATTCTGTTTCACATTCTTCTCCAGCTCTCTCTTTCACTGAGTTCTAGTATATTTAATTTCTCCTTACACAGAAATCATTGTATAGAATTCTTCAATAGAACTTGTTTACTTTCTCTGTATCTTCTTCTAGTACTCTTTTAACAAAGGGGAATCAGAAGTCCATATAGTCAAGTCCATATATTCAAGCACATTATGATATAAGGATACTTTCAGCTTTTTTCTCTGTTCATTGTTTAATAGTTCTTAAAATTTGCTTTTTTAAACAATGAACATTGAATCAAAATGTTTCTAGAACTCTCTTTAGTGAATTATAGCTCTCATCCCTCTGTGGCAATCGCTGTTTAGAATCAGTCATTGTTTATAGTTTGGCTTCTTTTCCTACGCGTACTAATTTGCACGAATCAACACTGAATTTCATTTGCCACTTTATTGCCTAGTCAGTCAATATTTTGACATCGTTCTGCACATCTTCACAGTAATTTTTTACTTTTACTATCCTGAATAATTTGAGATTATCAGCAAATTTTTTTCTCAGTATGTACCTTCTCTTTCAGATAATTAATGAGTATGCTGAACAACACATACTAGGAGAAAGAGGGACCTAATTTGAATGCCTTCTACAGGGAAAAAAAGACTGCTTATTTTATGGCTTGTTTCCTAATTTTTTATCTGTTGTGACAGACATAATAAGGTTTTCTGTATTTGTTTGGGTTTGTGGATTTTTTTAATAGCCTTTCTAGGATACCCTAAAATTTCCCATTGAAAATTTAAAACATGTGATGCCAGCCTTTGTTTATAGGAGTTTTAATGCAAGATCTCCTCCTTCTAGAAAAGCTTTGTTGACGTCTCCCTGTTCAAACATAGGGTTTATTGTGATTTTTATCGGTAAGCTAGAAGAGTATTCAGCTGTACTGATTTGTAACTGTGAATCATCTTTGGTTAAAAAAAAAGTGGAGTTAATTTATCACCTTCCATTCTTCTAATCCCATTGGTCATCTAAAGGTTTAGGTTACACACTGCAATCAATAAGTGGATTAACATTCTGAGGTCCCAGCTATTTGTTAGTGTTCAATTTGTCAATTTTGCCTAAAATTTTTCTCTTGATCCTTCAGTTTGGCCAACTTCTATGTTTACTCATAAAAGAGATGGAAGTGTGGGTGTTTGCCTTATTTCTGTCATGGTGAACATGAATGGAATGCATTCAGTTAGCTTCCCAGCTCCTGCCTTTTTTTCTCTGAGCATCAGTTTTACATCTTAATCATCTATTGGGTCTCCAGACCCCAGTTCCTGGTTTTGGTGTTCTTTGAAGGATTAATTACTGTATGTGGAAAATTCAAATTCTAAGCTTTAGGCTTTTAACAAGATATTCCTCAAAAGTCATTTTTGGCTTGCCTTACTTTGTGGGTTTTTTTTTAACTTGTCATAGTTTTCTTTACTTAATTATTTCCATGAACTCCACAAAGAATCTAGCAGCTAGCTCAGATGTATGTAACTACCCTCTAGAGATAAGATGCAGCTCAAACTGTGGCCACCTAAATGTAGGTTCCAACCTGTGAGTGAGATAACTAAATGCCTTTGTAGTTAATGGTTGTCTAATTAATATAAGCACTAGAACGTAGTGAGTTAGTCAGCTTACCATATTCCCCCCAGATTTGGGATACTGCAGAACCTTTGAGATGCCCAGCTTGACTCAATAGCTCACATAACAGCCACTGTGGATCTAAATCCCACCACAGATACTTGGCTCCAAATGATATGTCCTTATGTTCTGCGATAATGCTGTTTTGTCCATGCAATGTCCTTCTGTTATAGCAATTTTCAAGACAGCTGAACCTTCAATTTTCAAGATAAAATGTTGGACAATAATAGTTAATAATTATGTGGCATTCAAGTCCTTATTCCAATGGGTCTCAACCACTGTAAAATACATGTATTTTGAGATATCCAGTTTCAAGACTATTGTTTTCTAAAATAATACAGCAATCCTGTAATATAGGTATTTATTTCAAAATTGCTCATTAAATGGAGCAATGAAGGATGGCAACTTAAGCAAAGGTCGTTTAAGGTAGATATCCACTAGCACATCTACTGAACACAAGATTGTTTGAAGCTGTGATTTACTTACTGGCAAAATAATTCCTGAACACCCTTAATAGGTATAGGTAGTCATGCACCCAAGGAGAGGATTACTACTAATCTCTCTGTACTTATACGAGTTGTCTCACAGCCTTAAGTGGTGGAATGTGTTCAATGCTTGCAGTGAAGTGAAGACTGAATTTGTGTAGATACAGTCAGTGTACTTCTCTTCTAAGCAAACGGTAACCTTTGCCCGATCAACTCATGTTTGCTTAGTAAGCACTAAACTATTGGGGAAAAATCGTCATCTCAATGAGGAGGGAACAAGCTAAGAGGGAGGGAATATTCTGTTCCCATATAACTGGCAAATCAAACAGAAAAGAAGAAAGATACATGAGGAAAGACAACCAAACGCATTTTTGAATTGTAAGACCAGTGAAGTACTGGAAGAAGTGGCTGGGAAGGTTGCAGAGCCTCCATCCTTAGGAAGCAGGCTAGGCAAGGCTGTCAGGAATGCTTTGAGGATATCTGAGCCTACTGTGGGGAGAAGGGATGGACTATATGATTACTTGCATTTCCTACCAACTGATTTTTTTCTGATTCTAATACAACTTTTAGACACCACCAGTAAGCTCTACTTTTTTACGTTAAAAGTAGAATTATCACCTTAAGATAAACAATTTCAGCGCATGCTAACAGGGACCATGTGCATGTCACTGCTTCTACTTTTATCTGTAAGATAGCTGTGATTATGTCAGATCTTCTGTTTGTTTTGAAGTTCAGTTTTTTAGCGTTTCTTTCAAACTGCATACACCAAGGTTTTAGAGACTCTTGTTCTGTGCATGTATTAAGCAAACCAAACAAGAGTTTTATCACACAGCTGGAAATTCATAGGCTCATTTTTGTTTTGCACGTTTTGCAGTATTTGCTCACAATAATAGACTGTAGACTGCTGGACTGTTTCCACAGAAAAGGCAATCCAAAATCTGGTTCAGGTCATTTTGCTGAGGGCTGAGTCGTCACTCAGATAAAACATTTACCAAAGTTAAACCCTTGCCATGATCAGCAGTCCAGAAGTCTTTTATTTTGCATTTCTCCCTGCTGGTTTCATTAGGTTTTCCCCCTTGCAGAGGCCTATTGGTGGAATTTAGCTCAGCTACCTAAATTCAGTTACCGAAACAGATCTGCCATGCTCCGCTTTAGATGCTAGAGCGTTTCTAAGATATCTACACAAGGCTGGCAAAAATGACACATGGGCCATGGGAGCTCTGCACCCTTTGGAAGCAGCAGCTGAAAAGCCAAGGAGGATGTCTTAGGGCACCTCAAATCATTAGACATCTGTAGTTAGACATCAATTATCTGACAATAACTGAGACATGCCCTTCAGGTCTTCATTTTACAATAAAGTCGGTAAACAGCAGTTAAATGGCAAATTCAACAGCTGATAGAAGATCACTCACTGATGTTTGCTTTCCTTGCTTCACGCTATCGCACTCCTTGCGCTAACAGGTTTTGCCTTCCTGGAAGTGCTTTTGCATTTTTTACAAACAAATCTTGTTCTCTGCCACTTATATTCTTCTTTCTTGTTCTTTATTTGTGGCCAGATGCATTTTATTGCAGAAGCTCTCCTTAAGTATCCAAATATCCGCAGTCATTCGCAAGGTGCGATCCACTTTCACAACAGGTCTGTGGTGATTTGCTTATTAATTATATGCAGACATAAATAAATTCATATTCCCTGTAACTAGCCCACCCACTAAGAGTTTACAGGACTTCGCGGTATGTGAGGGCACGAGCAGAAATGCTCTTATGCCTCTAGCTGAAATAGTTTATGAAATTATCCCTTGCAGCTGCTTGTTACCAGCCTCACAGCTGAGATGCCATAACTGATCATGTTAATTTCCAGTCCATTTCTGTGCAAAGTGAAATAGATTAGTTTAATCTACCACTGAAGCTGTTTTAAACGGATTTACTTCTTTGCATTGAAATGGAGGAGGGTTTTTTTTCCAGGGAAACAGCTGTGAATCAAATAGTTATTGTTACATGGAAAGAAGTAAAACTAAAAGGAGAGGAGACGTTTGCGTAAATGGTACACTTCAAACTGGGATTTAGTCAAAAAAGTAATAAAAGTTTTGCTTTAGGATAAAACCCCTCTGATTTCTTATATTGTTTGCCACACACTCTGTATTGTCTAAACCATGTTTTCTGTTTGATTAAATAAGTTGTTCATTTTATTAAGCCAAAATTAACTATGATTAGTTCTCTGAAATGCTCCTAACCCCAGCAGTTCCTTAACACAACTGACATTTGCAAAGTCACAGAATAATTACATCGGACATTTTTTCAGAGCTGTAAAAAATTGCCTGAACAACTAGCCATCAATTGCCTTGAAAACATGTAGCAGAACAAATAAATCCTCAGGGAAGAAGCTGATCACTATTGTTCCACATGTCTTTTTTTTTTTCCCTTCCCCTCAGCCTGGCTTGAATTATGTTTCCTATGCTGAGGCTATATATTCAATTGCTAAACTTCTCCATCTAAGATCAAGGAGGTTAAGGGAACTGATTTTGCTGCTTTCTTTCTTCCTGGCCTATTTCATAAGCTCAGCGACTTCCCTTTAGAAGCTGAAATTCAAATGTTTTCTGTGGAGGAGGCAGCAGGGGTTGCATATATCCTTCATCAGCCTAAAGACTCTCTGTACCTGTGTACATTTATATTCACAAGCATGATCACACACGGCCTGGCAGCAGAGATAGCACCGTTGGGCACTGTGTGGGTCTGCATCTATAGAAAATCTAACATAATTTGTATTGTGAAGTACTACGGGCTCCAGCGTGAGCATCTCTCACGCACCACAGTTATTCCTCTATCTGTTCTTCACCAAACATAACCAACACCACTAAAATAAACCAGTCTCTACCAGTTACCAGCTCCCAGATGAAAAAGTCAAGCAGCTGATTCTGAAGGCAAACAGAGCAGCGGTTGTGTCAAGTGCAGAAAATACCTGGATATCCTTGCAGCTACAGCTGGGTGCTTCATGGCCACAATTAATTAGGTTGGGAGGGCTTCAGGATTGCTCTTTGAGAATCATTGCAGTTATAAGAGTGCCCTACATCCAGTTGCTCAAAGCCTAGCAAGGTATGACCTGCTCTCAGATATATGCGTTTTACCATCTGGGCTAAGACAACGCAACGTACCTGGGCACGAAATCATCAGCCTGTAGGAAACTCCAGCTGCTTCACAATTTATGGCACATCCTCCCACCAAATGAATCGGCAACTGCAGACACCCGCAATTCTCTCACCTGTCCTTGCTTTCTCAGAATATTGAAATACGATGGAGGGTGAGCCATGTGAGCAGTAACTCCTAGATCTCCAGGAGAGACACTGTACCTGATGAACTAGATTTTGGGGAACCTCCTGTTGACCGATCGTGGGTAGAGCTTACGTGACAAAGTTGTCTTTATGGATGCGAAGCTGTGGGGTTTAGTCTATATATTAGTGATCTGACAGTATTTCTGAGAAGCTGGGAATTTTACAAGAGCACTGGGTCCAATAGGCTGCGATCTGCATAAATATACGTACGGCATGCGTATGCTTAGGATCTTGAGCATTTCTTTCTCTGAAATTTTATTTCTCGATTTCATATTTATATGAACAGAAGAAAATCTTTCATGTTCACTAGAACTGACTAGCAAGGGAATAATAACAGTAAAAGTGAGTGGTTAAGGTTATCTAAACACTGGTTTAATCACGATATGGAACAGCTAGGTGAAAAGGGCTTATTAGAGCTCTCTTCCCTTCCCTTCCCTTCCCTCTTTGCTTTTTTTTAAACTTTTTTAAAGGCTTAGAATAGAAAATAAAGATGCTAGATTGAGACTAAGCCTAATAAAATGCTTTTTTTTTTTTTTAAATGGAACTGCTTTGAACATTGCTGGGCCTTGCTTCCTAATGACCATTGGCAGATAGATTACAAAGACAACACTAATATATTAAAGTATAAGGGATATAAATACCTTCCTTTGAAGTTTATATCAATGGCCTCAGGAATGGGCAAGCAAAAGGTTCTTCTGAGCACAGCTATTTTTCTCCTCTAATCTAGTTTTTCTGACTTCTAGGTTGCATCTGCTCTGTGCTAGCCCAAGAATAAAGAGAAACTGTCCCTAAAATCAAGCATCCACTTTCAGTACACCTTTGAATAAAAGCACCCTAACCATTGTATTCTGTTTCTCAGGCTTGTGAAAGATTCCGTGATGGAGCTTTGATCTTGAAATTTTACTTTCCCAATCTGTCTGTCTACTTTCATTCTAAAATCAAATGCAGTTATCAGGCAAGTCCACGGCTGCTTTTCATCTTGGAGATAGAAAAGAGCTCAATCTGCATCTAAAAGCATGCTCAAACCATACAGTTTGTTCCCATTATAGAGACAGATACTGAATTATGCAACAAGTTCCCAGTGAGCAATTACATTTTAATCACTGTAAAGATTTTTTCTGCAAAGACACTCCTATAGATGATTTATTTCAAAAGATAGGAATTGTGCTCATATAGCTTAACTGGGAAAGTGTTCAGCTTCCCCAGACAAATTTCCTGGCAGGCAGAATGTTTGAGGAGACCAGTAACTAATATTTAAACCACTTTTTCTTTTTTAATTTCCTTTTTTTTTTTTTTTTTTACAGTAAATCTTTAACACAGCATGACCTATAGTAGCTAAGTCTCAGTCTGCAGTTCTGTTTGGTCACTCACTGCTTGCTTTCTTGGATTAGAAACTCCTTGAATTATTTTTACTTTTCTTAAATGGATTGTGGTGTTTACAGTAGTTGCCTTCTGTGCCGCTAAACTGAATAACCATATAGTACTTCAAAGAATGTCTGAAAATAGAAGTATATTACAGAAAAATGTTCCACTGCAGTTAGTGTTAAAATGAAGGTTTTACTCTAGGTAAGTAGATGTGATATTGTACAGAATTAGTGATTTACTTACCATCATACCTAAGATCTAAATGGTGTGAGCTAAGATTTAAATTAAAAAATACATTCAAGATGCTTATAAACTACATCCATTTATGTAGATTCTGGCTTCAGATAAATTTCAAACTGTGCAGCCACAGTGCTACCAGGAACATTTGGTACATTCGGCATGGAAAAACGTAAGAGAGATGAGTGCATTAAAAAAGAGTTGAGAACACTTGTTTTGTTGGTCTTTCCAGTGAGAATTTGAGCAGAGTCTATAATTGTTATTTGTATTTACCAAGTAAATAGAAATTCCCACATTTGATTGCCTGCACAGTTACTGAAACTCAAAAGCTTGTTTTGGTTTTGGTTGGAAAAAATTACAGACTGTGGTAAGAATCATGCCAAATGAAGCAGGGTTTTTTGCATAGAACAAGTTTTTATAGCAAGTGGAAGCGAGCATGGCTGTGATTGCATTGCTCTGGCATTTTCACCAGCACAAAGGAGCGAGTTCTGAAATGGCAAATGCCAATCCACTTCGGGGTTTACAGAGCAAACCCCCAAATTTCAGCTCCACTCGGGAAACCGCTGTCCCGTGAGTGTTGCTGGTGGAATGGAGATTTCTACCAGGCTGCTGCAGCCTGCACCAGCCCAAGGCTGCAGAGAGACTTCTGTGAAGTACTTCTTAGCTACCATAGGTTGTATAACTAGTTGACTGAATCCACGCATATAGCTATTTAAATAAATAAATAAATGCTTAATGTGGATCGTTGTTCCACATCGCATAACTATGCAGTTTTCATCACAAAAGGATTCAAGACTTGCATTTCACAACCTGCAACCAATTTTATTAAACTCTAAAATGTAAATGAATGAAGAAATTTTATAACCGGGACTGCAGGATATCTTCTGATCTTCTCTAAAAGCTCAGTATTTCTAGTGGTTTTTTACAGGGCGGGAGGGAAGAAGAAAAGCTTTGATTTTGCAATGCCTAGCTGTAAACAAAATGCACACTAGGACACTGGGGAAATCACTAAATCACTTAGCACAGCTTGTTCCAATTCTCTGTATTCTGGAAAAGGTAGTTAGGAAGTGCAACATAATAGTTATTATTTTAGCATTTCTTTCTAAAATAATCAATCTCAGTATATAATTTTCAAGAATACTATATTAATATTCAGTAATAATTAGAATTTAATTACACACAGATGTACAATAACTTCAGGACAAGATACTTTTAGCAATACATGTTGACCTTGGTCTTTTCAAACCAATATGCTTGGCCAGGTGGTAGCCAAAGTCTTCACAGTGCCTTGATCTTTAGAAAACTTCAATATCTTAAAGAACTACTCAGGAGTAAAGATAATTCTTTCAGTAATCTATATGATCCAAACTCACAATTTTAATGTGTCAGAAAATTAACTATTTTTCTTCAAATCCCTGCTACTGATACAGTAATCTGAGAATCTCACCTTTTATCTGGTTGGGTTTTTTTATTTTTTCAAATACACTTAGAGCTGTCATGATTATGAAAAAAAAAGCCTAATGTATAAAGCAAGTGTAATGGTAACAACTCAGAAATGAAATGGCAGCCTACACAGAGACCTCAAATTTATTTATGTCATTCCTTGACTATTTAAAGACAGTGCTATGGTTTTTGTGCCTGATTCCCTATTTTTTGAGTGTTTGAGGTTGTCAATGTGAAGTTGCAATAAAGCTGTAGTTAAAGATTTTCCTGAGGAGACCCATAACATTTGGTGTGCCAAATAAAAATAAGCAAAACAAACAAAGAAACATTAGGAGCTAGAAGTGTAAATGAAGCAAGGGAATTGCAGCTAATGCACTCAGATGTTCAGCAGGGTCTGCTCCAAACAGAAGTGTTGAAATTCTAAATAGTATTTTTTTTGCCTATTTCCTCCAACTACTTCTCTCACACTTACTTATCCATTCATTTTCTACTGTTTCAAGACACAAACTCTATGCTAGCTGAAAAATACAATCCTGTCTGGATTTTCTTTCTTTCCTCTTCTATAGTCAACTTCTCATCTTCATTTTTAGAGCCTCTGTTTTTGGCCCTTATATGTAGCTTACACCACCATGGCAATTTTCCTTCCTAGTCTTTGTCAGAAAAGCTATTCCTTCACTTAATGCAAATTTGTCGGCATACCTAGTGTACTTAGTGAGCGTTAGCTCCAGACTTTGAAGACACAAAGTGGTACGTAAAGGCTTAGTGCACCATGTTATGTGGTTGGATGCCATTTGAATCATGTGCCCTCTGTATTTATAGAATAATTAAAAGGTCCTTGGATCCTTGAAATAACAGAAGCATGCATGTTTCATTTTCCACTGTCCTAATTAGGATATGTTATATTATTATCGGTGGGATATTCTGTTTCACTGAAATGCGAGGAAACCTCGAGAGTGAAGTCAACGCAAAGCTTGGTATTAGCATAAAGCTGTGATATAGGGTTATGTTGCTAACGGTACAGGTATATCAGCTTCTCATTATGCGTTCATAATACAAGACTTTTAAAAGGTCAATAATAACGGGTAAAATACCAGCTGCTTTATGATTAATGGAAATTTTACTGATGGATATATAGGGGCAGGATTTCATCTGAAATATTTTGCCGTGGAAAATGAATCGATGAAGATAATGAACAGTTTGGTTTATTTATATAAGACATTTCCATCACAAGTGTGCATCAGATTAGTAAATATGAGGGTTGCAATCCGAAGGACAACCCTAATAGGTACAGCAATGATGTTACTTCACAAGAGTACAAGGATGTTACCTCAGAAGCTACAAATTTTGGTCACCCACCTTAGTTTTGTTTCGTTTTTCCACAGATGCTTGCCTGTATGAAGAAACAGCCTTAAAAGGGTTATTTAAATGGGTTTTCTTCTAAAATTAAAAGTTGAATAACTATTGTTTTCACCTTAGATTATTTATTCTTTTTGTCCTGACAGCTTGTGAAGCCATAGTCACCCACTAGAAAACTTGCCCTTGCCATGGATTGCCTTTTTCCCCAAGTCCTGCTGCATTTATTATACTCCTGGCTAGTGAGCCCTTTAAAATTGAATTCACAGGCACACGACAAAAGCAACTAGGAAATCTCTTTGTTGCTTCCCCTACTTTCATAGTGATCTTCTAAATGCATCGAAGACATATTTGGGTACCGTCAGTACTTTGATAGGAACTTTTCTGAATCTGTACTTTTTCTACAAGTTTTAGCATTTCAGTAGATTACATCTCTTCACTTGCAAAGATTAGTTAGAATTATTATGTCACTAGACACAGCAGCTTTTGATTAACACTTAAAACTCATGAGAATAACTGTATGGATTTCATTTAAAATACACCCCCCCCCAACCAGTCAAAACTCTAAGGTGCATAAAAATATCTTTTCAATCCCATAGAGAGATATAAAACTGGTGTGGGAATAAGTTGTAATAAGAGATAGAGTAACCATAAAAATTAATTTACTTACAAAATTCCATCATGAATTTCCCTTTTTATGTTAAAGTTAAGTGCCTTTACTCTTTGGTCATCATCTTAGAATGAAGCAGAACATAGCATAATTTTCTCAACTACTGCCAAGACCTCAGATGAAGCTCTTTGCTCAGAAAAAAAGCAGGAGTTCCACATGCAAAATTCAAAAACTGTATAGGGAAAGGTCACGAAAATAAACATAACCATGAAAAGTTGCTATTCTTTTTTAAAAATTGAAAACAATATTTCCCATATTAATTTTCCAACTCTTCCCAGCCCTGAAAATAATAGGAAGAAATCTGTCAATTAGTTGATTCACCTACCTTGAAACTCTAAAGCATTGTTTTCTCATAACTGAAAAGGTTTAAAAAATGCACGCTTTTAAAAAACTTTGGCAGAGGGCTTCTGCTGGGCCAGCGTTTGGCACCCTGATGACACAGAATTATTTTCCAACACATCCTGTTTGAGGGAGTCTGAGATGGCTTATTGGCTTTCAGGGCCACTCTCTAACTTCCAAAATTTGCTTCTGTGCTTTTGTTATGAGATTAGCAAGAAATATACAGATTGCTACTGATGCAACTATGCATCACAAATAATATTAAGGTATCGAATCACTGAGTTTACAGTAATGGTTTTTTTCTGATACTCTTGTGATTTTGTTTCTTTCACTTCATCAGGAAATAATCTGCTCAGGTCACCTAGAAATGATTGTGTTTTCTAGTGGAGCAAGGAGAATGAATATCATGTTTCCCATTCCTGTTCAAAATCTCTTTTACATACTAATGGCAATGGAAAATGCACAACAGTACCTGGAGCAAGGGCCAGGACCTGGTGCTGTCCTCCTCCAAATACCATGTCTTAATCATCAGGTGACAGAACCAGGCTCCTTATTTATGGTCACCCATCCGTCCTGGGCTGAAATGATGCCTGCCTGGAATAAGAAAAGGAAACATTCAGGCTCTGCGCATGCAGTTCAACGCGCTCTCAGTGACCACGAATACAAATTCTCTCAACCTGAAAGAAGGTGGGGCAGGACACAGATTTTCAGTTCCTAGAGCGCTCACCTGAACAGATTTGTCTGAGGGTACTTGTAACAACTGATTTAGACATATTTAATGGTGACATCTGAAATATAAACAGTCTGAATTGCCTTCTGCAGCTCCGAATTTACCTTGTTTTCCGAGCTGGCTGAACTTAAGCCGGGTCTGGTTCGTGCCCCACACACATGAACAGCAAGACGCATTAGCATCAGGATGAATGCAACTGTGTGACTTCTGAGCTGGGCCACGGTTGTTCAGCTCAAACGGCAGAGAGAGAAACGTGTGTCCATCCTAACGCATCTGTAGCTGGGGCAAATGCGTCCAAAGTCTGCCCGTACTAGGCTTGGGCAGAATAGGATATTCTAAATGTCACCTCTAGAGTTTGGGGATGAAATTCTTCCCTTGGTGGGAATTAATATACGATATCCACGGCTTCACTTAAACTTCTAAAAATAAGGGATTTGGGAAAGGATAAATGGGATTCCTGTCAAATGGTGTGAATAATTTCAATCAGAAATCATGGGAGTTGAACTTTAAAATGGGGACAAAAGTACTGAAATAGTTCAGATTGCCCTACAGTGTGAGAAACTAGGTATGTGTAACTGGCATAAGGTGGAATCACACAGAGAATTATTGTTACATAAAAATTGTCAAGACAGAAAGTGCTGTGCTATAATCTCACACAGGAGTCTGCTTTGGGTCCAGTACCATTTTCATTAACAGCTTTTTGGGGTGAAACACAGGAGAGTAATCTAATTCAGAGAGGAAAAAAGACGAGAGAAAATGCAAATACTTTCCAAGCAAATGCTTCTGTCGACAGAACTTTAGAAAAGTATTATCTTGGTAAGCTGGAGGAATTGCTAATGTGGTTGAACCTAGATTCAATTACAGTTTTATAACATTCACTTTTCTCTTAAAGAGAAAACAAAACCAGGAAAAAAACTTCATTGCAGAGCAAGTCAGGAAGCAAGGAAGGATTATAAATAATCTGATTGTTTTTCTTCCTTCACTCATTTTTAATAAACATTTGCTGTAATTGTGATCAAGATTTCATTTTTTTAATAAGACGTGACAGTGAAGTACTATGTAGGCAATGCCACAAGAGCAAAATCAGGCTCTGAGGAAGTGCATGTAATACCCACCATTTCTAAAGCAACATTTGGTTTACACTGTTGCTCTCTTTAAAATAAAGCATGCATGCACATAGAACAATATCATAGATTTTGCCTAAAAGACAGGTCATATTTTTTTGTTTTCACCTTTCAAACACTAAAAATCTGCAGAAAATTTTGAGGTGCTATAACTATACTGACAGTTCTAAAGCTAATCTTGCTGAATTGTTTTAGAAGTAGCAAAATACTCGTTATATTTTAATAGAACACCCTACCTAACTTCTGGAAATTTCATATATGTTTTTTCAAAACAGAAAAAAAGAGTCAACCTTGTACACTTAGTACTGTACTAGAGAAAGATATATTTATAGCTAATAACATAACCCTTTTTATAAACCTGTAGCAAAACTGTTGTATTACAATGTCAGTGATTACAAATTCTTAACTACGGCATTACAAACATTCCTTTAATTTACTGTAGCAGTAAACACCTAATCAATAAAAGCTCATTAAAAAAACCCGAACAACAACCACAAAAACCCAAGAAAACAGACCAGTTTAATCGGGAAATCTGCATGTTTTAAATAGCTAGTTGAAGGTCTTGTCCATCAACGTCTATATCAATTCTGAGGGCACCATTGACAAGCAGCTCTGTGCTCCACTAAGAGACGCTGGTGTGTGAACTGATTTGGAGGTCACCTGTCATTTTAAAAACACGATCAATACAATCCCGAAACGGTCCTCAGATTCATTTAGTAAGTGAGAAAGGAATAGGTCAGTGATGCCCTAGTGAGTTGCCTGTTATTTTGCGAAAGACTTTATTTTTTTTATCAGTGTAAATCAGGTTCTCTTTCTGCATTTAAAAATAAGGGCATTTGCATTTTTTCACACTAAGAGATTCCCTAGAGAAGGTATATTACCACATTTATTAATAAAGTAAGGATGAGACTTCCCATATTTTCACATTCATGAACTTGCTTTAACTTCTAAAGTAAAAACAAGCCCTTTTACTGATTGCTAAATGGTTTGTCAATCTTACACCAGAGAAAATAACATGAAATGAATATTAGGAGGCAATGAGAACTTAAACGCTGTTTCTGATTTTATGTTGGAAATCACTAACCTCTATAAGTTATAGTTAGTGTTTAAAATAAAACAGACAATATCTTGCTTGACATATTGTCAAAAAACAGTTTTCTGTTAAATGTACCTGATAAAAAATCTTTTTTTTTTTCAGCTGAAAAAGTTAATTGAAGCCCTTTGCAATGAAATATTTTTATTGCTGCTTTGTGACAAGAGGAAATAAAAGTTGACACAACAGCGAGGAATAGTGGCTTTCTACCCGTGATGCCTAGCGGTTGATTGCTCCTTGTAGTTTTGTCTACAGATGGAGATTTTAAAATCCCGCATCTTTTCTTGGAAACACAGAAACTGTTTGGGGGAGTACTGTTAGAAAATAGCAGCAGCAGGTCGCCAGGTCTCACTGGGGTCCGTGTCTCAGCAGGGACTGCAGCCTTGAGCCGTGGCACAGCAGCACGGTGATCCAGCAGGATACAGGCGTAAGGAATAAGGGGAGAAATCAAAGGAAGGGGGGAGCCCAGCCTGTGCAGCTCCAAAATGCTGGAAGATGCTCGCAGCAGCTGGGCACGGTGCGGTCTCCGTCTTTCTTCCTCACCTTGCCCCTTTCAAATACAAATGAACCAAAGCTCGTGTGCCCGCGATTTTGGCAGATGCCAATACACCTCGCTCACAGCTAGCCATTAGAAACAGCCTGCCTCCCAGCTCAAATACACCTATCTCCTCTTAAATCTGACGAGATTTCTTCTCGGCAACTTTTTAGCAAAGTCCGACCGTGTAGGCGTCCATCATCCCTCATCTCCTGTGGCACTTGCTCCCAGCAGTTTGACCAGCCCTGGATTCCCCCTTGCTGGACACTTTCCTGGATTGCCTGCCACGTATCAAAGGTGGGAATTTCCCGTGGCACGTTGTCAAACCTCTCCTTTGCTCTGCAGAGACCGCAGTTTAAGGCTGTGGAAGAAAAGATGGTGTGCACAGCGTGTCTGCCACCAGCGCTGGCTTTCCTGGCCTCTGTCCCGCAGACTGTAGGGCTTCAGCCCCAGGGACAAGTGCTGGAGCAGCTCTCGTGCCCTCAGCAGTGGCTTCATCCTGATGTTTTCTAAGGGCTTTTGCTCAGCTTTCAGGGATTCTGCGCATGGCCACCTCGGTTGGTGAAGGCGTCCCCTGCGTGCATCCAAATTACGACCCAAAATAACGACCCAAATGCTAAGGGCTACTGACTTTGGCTCATGACTACTTTTACACTTCTTTCTAATCCACTTCATGGTGGGTGGGGTTGTACTGGGGGGCTGTAAGATCTTAGGACTGGTACTTCCATTCTGATTTCCTTAGCTTTTTCAGATGCATCTTTTTGTTCCTCTTTTCTGCGGTACAGCAGCAAGTGCTACCTAGCTCAGGGGTTGCTTCAGATGTGCGTGTGCTGGGAACAATAGCTTGGCATCCTTGTAACTTGCTGGATTCTCTACATATCCCATAGGCTTTGCTGTTCCTTTGCTGTTCATGTAAGCCAGAACTTCTCTACTCCGTGACATTAATGAGCATTTGTCCTAAATATCATCAGAGACTGTCTTCAATAGCTGGAAACGAAGCAGGACCTCTTCTTCATTGTTCTACGGAGTGATCTTCAATCCATGCACGTCTTTTGATCACCTGTGAAGTTTCATACCCTTTCTAGGCTTCCAGATACACTTTGATAATTTTTAATAGGTGAGGTAGTGTTTCTTCTTACATTTCCCAGATAATCATCTACAAAAGATGGTGATAGGAGCCTTGGGATACTTCTCCTGGCCCATGCCCAACTCTTCTCTCTTGCAGCCTATGCTCCTTTTAATGATTTCCATTTAAGTTGCAATTCAAATAAAGTAAAAACAAATTCCAAAGAAAAAATAAACCTTCATATTTACTGAAAATTCTTTTATTTAAAAAACTTTACTAAGTTACCTATCCATACATTCTTGAAAGTATTTCCATTACGAAAGCAGAATATGGGCTCTGGGAAAAGAAACGGGTGCCCTGAACCCAATACCCAGGCTTCAGTACTTGAGATGGGACACAAAGAGTTGCCCCATGGGGTAGCTTTGCCTTGCTACGCCAACTTATTCGGGACCACAGACCAAGAAAGATGAGACAGATTCATGGCCAAGGACTAAAACTTGTACACTGTTGAACAGAAAGAACAACTCAAATTATGGCATTTTATAGTGGATACAGTAGTATGTCTTCTTTTGTATCCATGTCGGTAAACGCGTGAGGCTCTGTCCAACGACCCACACAGCTGACTCACTGCTCTCATTTAATACTGAGCCATATTGCAAGCAGGTGCTGGTGTTCAAAACTTTTGTCCACATGCGGCGATACATGGTTTGGTTAGACTATTCAACAGTAGCTGTACTTCAAAAACCTTCCTTATTTGAAAACGTTGCTTGTGTGTGTAAGTTTTGTTCCCTTTTACTTTCACAAAAATTAACCTGCTATTTTAGTAGGAAGAAAAGAAAATCAATCTAGTGGGGTTTTTTAAAGTTTCTTCTGAAACTACTGATACCGGTAGTAATTTGGCTTTCACAGGAAGAAAAAGGAATAGAATATGTAAACTGACAGTTCAAGTGAGAGTTTTTGATTCGCACAGCATTGGCAAGAATATATTGCTTTATGCTTGTAGATCCCCTCAGATTGTGCAGTTCTTTTTCTTTGTTTACTAGATAGGCAAAGCTGAAAGCCATATTCATTTTCTGAATAGATAGATTTCTTGCAGGTTCAGCTGGAAACTTTCTTATCTTGGAAAGTCTTTATCAATTTCAAGAGCTGTTCATATTGCTAAAGTAGGAATCTTTCTTCAGGTGACTAAAATGGCAATATTCTGTTTGTTATTAAGGAAATGAATGTGATTTATACTGACATTTTTGTACTTGCTACATTTCTATGTTGTAAAAGTACAAGTATTTTAACTGACAAAATAGCTGTAGCCATTTGCTCTTTCTGTACAAAATAAAATCTATAGACACATTTTCACCACAAAAGTCTTCTCTTCTCAGCTAGTGGTTTTCCCAGGTAAAAAGGCAGGATGAGAAAGAGTAAGTGTTCCCTAAAGAGGGGCAATTGCACCAGGAGCAGCATAGCAATACCTCAACCTCAGACCTATCTACTGAAATGTGCTTGAGCTGGACAGAATTCTAAAGATACAGTAAAGCTGTGTAACAGCCAAAATAGCTGTTCAGGGAGGCAGAAGCAACAGGGAGGAAAGGGAGCAAAAAGAAACCCTGAATGTCATTGTCGTGCATTTCTCTGCAGCGGTAGTTCTCATGACTCTTACCCACAATATTAGCATTCTAAAATATCCAGGAAGGTCCACCTCCAATGCTCTCGCACCCATCCCTACCTCTGTTTTTTTCCCAGCATCTAAAATATACTGACAAATTACACAGTTAATAGTGCTTTCTGGATAGCTGATGAGCCTTCCTCAGAACACTTGCAAATCTATTCATTAATTCCTTATCTGTGATTCATGGAAGTAAACTCTTGCTCAAGATCTGAATACTTTATTCATAAATAAAGTAATATGAGATGGAGAGAAAATAATTTGTTTTGGTTTATTAAAACTCCAGGTGGCACAGTGTAGCCGTCTACAAATACATGTGAGAAGTTTGTCACACAACGTAATGTGTACTGTATACATGTGAGAGAGATCGTTATTCTAAAACCAGCATGGGTTAATTCAGCGTGGACTTTCTGGTGTGAAGCGTGAGAGTTTATTATTGTTATGGAAACCTGGAGCCTCTTCATCCAGCCATAGTCCTAGCTTGACTTATCCTTGCTTTGGCTGCACCTAGAAAACAGCAGGATCATATCGGATAAGTTATAATTTACCAGTAATTAGGGGTTTACCAGCAAATAGCAATGGCTATGGACAGTCGCACCGCCCCACTAAAGCCCACACACCGGTTCCGCTCTCCGGTGCAAGAGGGGACTCCGCCGCAGACCCGCCGCAGCTCACGAGGGGCTGGTAGCTCAGGTGCTCCCTGGGGCAGCCTGAGAGCCCCTTTGCCCAGGTCCTTAACAACTAAAAGCAACACTCAGTTGGTGAAATTACACCAGTGCCTGTTGCTTTCTGCTGACTAAATAGAATACAAGAGGGAGGATCTGAACAACTTCCTCGGTACAATAATTTTTTCTGATAAGAGTGTTGGTTTAGCTGTGATAATATAAACATAAATGCAAGAAAGGCTGTAGGGAGAATATCTATTATTATGCCAGCTGCTACAGTTGAAAAAAAATAGCCAGAACACAGAAGCTGCTCTCGGTCAGTGGGTTTTAGTTATTTCACAGAATCCTAGTGAGTCTGGACATGAAATTAATATAACGGACAGGTGATGTTGTTTGCAAGTTATAATAACTAATGTAAAAGGGAAAATGTTCAAAATTTTTCCTTGCCAAAAAGAGGGGTTTAAATTATATTCTTCGGCTTGAAAATCCTACGTAAACACCCTCCTTCCCAAACTAAACAAAGCGGAAAACACCTGTCTTGAAATAAACCCAATATGAGTAATCCCAGATTAAAATGCTTCTTTTGTTGTTTCTTTTGAAAAAGGTCAAAGGGGCTGGTTACCAAAAGCAATACTGAAAATGGAAAAATATCTTGCAGGTACCAAGTAAAATATCTTTTTCAGGGATTTTTGGTTGTTTTTTTCCACATCTTTTTAATACTGTGCTCACTTTAATTCTGCTCTTGACCTGTTGTGTCTTTTTAAACCGTGTTGTGTTTTGCATCTCGTGTGTGACATCCAGCACTATGTGAACATTTCCCAACTTCCCAAAGCAATTTCCACTTTAAGCATATTTCATGAACATTAATGTTATTTTACAAAACTACTTTAATGTTTTGTCTTTGATTTTCAAGGCAAGGTTTTTTTTCTTTTGCAGTTTTTTCTTCACTGCTTTTAAGCTCTAATGAAGTATCACCCTAGCATTTTTTTTTTTAATTGGAGACTTAATAGATTGGCAAAAGGATCAGAAGTACTCATTTTATACATTTTCTAAAAAGCTTACTCCTTTGTGGTGCTGACTTACTAATTAAACTGGGATTGTTCTCTACTTTTTTGGAAACTCATTTGAGGGGTACTGAGAAACAAACAATCTCAGCACCAGTAAAATGGGTCACCAGACCATTGCAAATTCCTCCATTTGGGCTTTTTCTGTTATGTGTGGAAAATTTCTAGTGATCTGTGGAGTAGCTTGATTTTCCACTGCAACTGAAGATGCTCCACATTTTGCTGGACTGATCATTTCTCTGTGAGTCTCTGCTACTCTCACTGCACAGCATTAATGACATTCCGGCTGGGGATTTGAATTTACATTTGCCAACTATTTTCTACTAACAAGATATTTCTAGGCTGCTTATAACTTGCCAAACATATCTATTTAGAACAGAAAGGAAGAGCTAAAGTTCCTAAGTCTAACAGCCTAAGATGATTCATATACTTCCTGAATATAAATCAGTGCTTTGGATAAGAGAGGATGGGCTTCAACACACACTGGCAGTCAGACAATGAAACAAAGCAGATGTCCAATGACAGTTTGCATGTAGCCTGGCAGCTTATGGCACATGTTTTGCTTTTAGCAAAATAAAATATAAATTCATAAATGGGATTAAAAAAGGGAAATGAACAAAAGAGTATCCTGTGCATATATATGCATTTATTCCTAGCTTTGGCTAGATAATATGAAACAAGCCTTTCTGTGAATATGAACCAGGGAACTCATTTTGTTCTTCCATTTGTCCAGCCTCATTGTTTTGGAAAACAATGGCATTACACACTATTAAATATATTTCAGACACAACTGTCTGAGTGCATTCACACATGATCAAAATATAGTAATATGGTGCAATTGCTTCGGGAAATATATGTTCAGGTAAATTCTTCTAGCAGTGTTCAAGAAGATATAGTTTCATCAAAATCTCTAGTAGGAATATTGTATAAACTATTGTGACTTTCATATCTGGCATTAATGTACCTGAAAATGTTATACTTTAGGTTGAATCAGCTTTTGCTAAAAGACATTTGCAGTGCAAAAATATAACATAAATCCGTGATAGATGCTTATTTTTCTCCCGTTATGTAACATTACAAAAATCCCATGTTTTTATTTGCAGTTTGTAATTTTTAATGCTAAGACAAATACAGATACAAATGCTAATACTAATGCATTTAAAGTAGGAACAAGTGATATGTATGTGAATATACTATTATGCATGTTGTACTGTATCCTTATTATTCATGTACTGAGGCATTATCAGGACAGATTAGAGAAATCTCCTTGAGATGGCTCAAACAAGACATGATACACTTCCAGTATTTTTTGGCATATGGGATGACATCTGCAAAGAAAATCCCTAATAACCAAATAAGCATAGTCCTCCCTCATGGATATATAGCTTAGGTCTGGGAACAGAAAGGTCTTTTCTCATCATATGAAGATAAATCAGAAGAAAACCCAAATCAAGCGGTAACTAGTGCATTCATAACACTTTACTATAGGGATTTCACTTAGGATTGCAGTCACGTTAGATTTTTAGATAGGCAATGGAGAAACAAAATGCACTGTTGCCTAAAACATTTTTTACAGCATCTTAATTTGCTCTGGTGAGGTCTTTACTACCTCCCATTAACTATAAATGGAGCGGTGGTGACTACATTCCTGCCTTAGGGATCTATGTTACGTGACACAAATAGTGGAATGAATCAGATCCAAATAGTCAAGTACACGAAACAGGTAGCACGTGTTGAGATTTCTGAGAATATGATGTATATATAAAGCACTTACACATCACTTTTGGGGAGCATCAAAAGCAGAGAGGCAAGCAAACGAGTCCATGGGGTCATGCAAGGTTTTGGCAAGCGCTAGAGAATAAGGCAGAGACCAGAGCAGTAGGATGAAAGTGTCACAAGCGTGAATGTGTCCAGTGAACACTGCAGCACCAGAGCAAGTATTAAAATGGTGGGATTGACGTCAATATGCGAGGAAGAAAAGCAAATATCAAAATGCTGCAGAACGTGCCTGAACACCTGAGGAAATGTTTAGTATGGTTACTTTAGTTAATTTTGAAACGGGGAGAAGTTATAAATTTGGAGAGGACACACAGCCCACATTGATAGGAGAGTTGAGCAATGCAGCAGCACAATCTGTAACAGAAGACTCCTTCACAACTGCGCTCGGGAAGGAGCTGGCAGGAGCCTTCAGGGGAGATGCCAGCAGCGACTGGCAAGCGATTGCGTGCTCTAAGCTTTTAGCACTGTCCTCAGTGGTCAGTAAATGTAAATAGCAAAGGCAGCTCTTCAAGTCTCCTGTTAAGGAAATGATAGCTGGGATTGAGCTTCCTACAAAAGTGGTATATTTATAGAAAAGTTTTTATCAGTACCATTTGAAGACTATATTGTGTAAGTCAATTAGGCAAAGAGCATTATTTGCAATATAACATACCTACTTGAACATCACTTTTTCTTTGTGAATTAACAGCTCCAGGATACAACAGGCAATTAAGAGTACTATGAGTGGATTCACTTTGAGATTGTGAAGAGTTAACTCCCTCTGTTGACTTTGGGCATGATTTCTTGGTTCATTTCCCTAGTATTGATTGGGTTGGTATTTGGTTTTTGTGCTCTCAGAAATTTTGCTGTTTGCATTAAAGCAGGCAGCATTTTCCTGCTCCCCGCATCGCCTACACTTCCCCACCCACAGCAAGAGGCTGATTAAGAAAGCACTGTTTACAGGGTACATAGGTATAAATCCTCTACCTTTAGGGAAGTATCCTCAGGAAAACAAGTAGAATACATAAAAGTATTCTACGTAAATGACTCGCCACTAAAAATAAGCTGTTAAACATTTTTTTTTTAGAAGTTCTGAGTCCACTCTTTCCTGCTGCCGACCTGTGTTTCAAATATGAACATTGGAAACAACAATCTTTTGGCAGTGTTGGTGTTCCCCTAGTTATATTCATTAAGCTGATACCGAGAGCTGTTGATGGCAAGAATCTTCCCCAAAATGTGACCTTTTTGCCTTTGCCAGAGGGTTCAGGTATCAGATGCTTTAGCACTGCAGGCTGCCTAAAAAGCTGATCTCCATTTCCCATCGGCACGGTCCTTTGCTTTTTCTGCTGCCAAGGGCAATACACAAGTGTCTTGATGGACTGGAAGGACTGGGGACCTAGGCTGAACTTAAAGGAGCCCCTGGGCTATGGACAGAGGTCTCAGGGGAGGCTTGGAGCCCTCAGGGACCTGATGCCCTTTTTCCCTGCCCAAACATCCTCCGCCTTCACAGCCACTTCCCGGCCTGGCCAAAGGCCTCTCCAAATCTGCCTGATTCCTTTCAGCCATCCTTCACCATTGCCCACCCCCTTCCGCTCTATGCCTGGTCTGCTGCCACAGATTTATATTTTGTTTCCAAGAAGAGGAGAAAAAAAGCTTATTTTGCCTTCAAGCTGGGGAACGAAAAACTCAATTTTGTCTCACGGTGCTGAAAAGAAGCTTTGTACTGGCTTTGAAATTAAAAGTAATTGATCTGAATCTTGAGTAATCACTTCAAGTTTTAGTTCAAAATAAACAGGTTTCAGCAGACTGGACGCAAGAGTAAAGGATGAAAGGTTAAAAAAAGAGGATAATTCATCCTGATTGAACAAAACATCTGTAATTTTTAAATAACTTGGGTAGATAGGTTAAAGCTCTTTCTTGGCTGTTTCAGATGTCATTTGACTGTTAAATGATGAAAACAAGTTTGAGGGATATCAAATTTTCCAAAGGATCATTTGTTATTTAAAAACATGTAAGCAGGCTTTCCTGAAACAGTGGGGTAAAGCTCTTCACATTCTGAGCAATTTTCTGCAGCAAAACCACTATGTCACGGAAGGAAAAGCTCAGCTTCCAAAATATATTTATGGTCTCACTTTTACAATGTCGAGGTTTAATGATCCTAGATTAAATTAATCATTTTATACAATCTGACCTAACAGTTCCTTCAAAGGTTCTGCTAGTGTGGAAAGGATATCCTGGGACTGAAATCCAAGGAAATCAATAGAGAAATGACAAATAATTTCAAAGGGGCAAACGCTTCCTCTTAGGAGTCAGTCTTTTTGGAAGGTTTTATGACTTATTTTGTGGGAGCAAATATCGATTGCTTAAACAGCCCTAACCCACAGAGTTCTCTGTTATCTCAAAAAAGTTCTATGATTTTGAAAGCCACGTGAAAAAAAGCTGAAGATTCTAGTAAAGTAGGAGAACTAGGAGTATAATAATGCTGGCTTAGGTCTCAGTAAATGTAGCCCGATTCAGCTAAATCGAGTTAACAGCAGCTGTGATCTTTTCTGGAATTGTTCTGTGCTTACGCTTGTGTAATCGGGAGCAGGAATCAAACCTCAGTTGTGCAGCATCCTGAGTGTTAGCAACATTTGCCACTACACACCTGGCATCTCTCTGCCACATCTGCCTACAAGGAGGTTACATCTGTTTTTTAACTGGAACTAGGGGTAAGACTTACTTACACTATACCCATTGTTCTGCTCTTCCCACCTTTCCACAAGTGAGGAAACTTTTCCATGGTATTAAGCCAGTTTATCCTGACACCTCATTGCCAATAATCCAATGTCCTTGCACTTTAAAGATTTACTTTGCTAGGCAACCTTCTTTAGTGTTGAGGTATCTAGATAAATCTAACAGTTTTTTTCCTATAAATATCACTAGATAAGCTTTTTTTCCTATTCAATTATAACACCCATTAGCTTTTTCAGTCTTTCCCCATTAACTGTCACCTGCAAATTCTTCACTTTATTGTTCATCCTTAGGTCCTTATGAGATGTTATTTCAAAACAGTTTCTTTCCTGGGAGCTTAAAATTATGTGGGTGAATATAGTATACCTCCAGTGGTAGGGAACTTCTGGAGAGATAACAGGATACTGCTGTATTTCTGTATTTGCATCTGCATTTTGTGTGCATGCCACGTTAAGCACATCTTTAACCAGAAATGAACAAAAATTCAGATTTTGTAAGTGATGCTCTTAAAGACAAAAAAGTCTGTACTATCTAAATCAAATTTAATTGGATGGTTAAAGCATTAAACAGGGTGAGATCCACAAAGCAAGGCTAGCTCTGTGACATTGATAAGAGATTCAACTCACCCACCTTCAGTCTTCTAATGTTAGTAACCTCAGTGTACACTGATAAGCCATTGATTATGGAAAAAAATCGAGATAGAGCTACAGGGTGATTCATGCCACTTACCTAATGTGCTATCTAAGGATACATCCTTCTTTTCTTGTCTGCCTGGGTTATGCTCATGGCTCTTACTTAAATGTGTAACTTTTATCCAGCTGAAAGTGATCTGGGGGCTGTTCTAAGTATCAGGCCTTTTAGCACCTGACTCCTCTTAGGCTCAATTTAGGCACCAGGGTTCCTAATAAAAGGAATGGGAGGAATTATGCTTTTTCTAGTAGACCTGCAGTAGCTAGGGTGCTGCAAGATGAACAGCAAATGACACCAGCAAGAACAATGAAGAGAGGGATGTGTTTCTTGATGCAGGCACCAGAACTTAAGTCACGTGGGCATTTACTGCCAAAAGCTTTCACCCCTTCAGCTAGTTTGGGGCTCCTGTTTAAAAGGTGGGCAATGGCAAGGTCTTAAAAGCATTAGTAGCAGTGCCTCTGTATACTAACCTGGAGGGATGAGTACTGAACGGGAGTCCAGGAGGACATTCCCTCTTCTACCTGGGGGACTCAAAAAGACATGCCCTCGAAGTCTTTTAGCACTTGTCTGTTGAAGGTATATAAGAATGCACAGAGGGAAATGGCTCAGAGGAGCAGATGGAGAGGTGAGGGATTAGCAGTAAGGACAATAAGCCACTGTAGGAAGACTTCCCTTCTCCCATTGCAGTATTAGCATTATATCCAATGGCTACTGGAAACAGAGCCTGGGTTACGTGCCTTTTTCCCCACAAGTAACTGACATTGGAATCCAGAAAAATATTGTTGGCAGTTGGACTAGATGATCATTGTAGGTCCTTTTTAACTGAAATAGTCTATTCTATTTGAGAAATGCTTATTTCTTATTGCGTTCTTGGAGCATGTCTATGACATCATGTTTACAGAATCATAGAATCAAATGGTTTGGGTTGAAAGGAACCTTTAAAGATCATCTAGTCCAACCCCTGTGCCCTGGGCAGGGACACCTTCCACCAGCCCAGGTTGCTCCAAGGCCCCTCCAGCCTGGCCTTGAGCGCTGCCAGGGATGGGGCAGCCACAGCCTCTCGGGGCAGCCTGGGCCGCGGCCTCACTGCCCTCATAAAAAATTTCTTCCTTCTGTCCAATTTAAATCTACCTTCTTTCACTTTAAACAATTTCCTCTTGTCCTGTCATTACAGACTTTGGTAAATAGTCTCCATCTTTCTTATAAGCCCTCTTTAAGTATTGAAAGACTGCAATAAGGTCTCCTGTGATCCTTCTCTTCTCCAGGCTGAGCTACCCCAACTATCTCGGCCTTTCTGCATAGGAGAGGCGTTCTAGCCCTCTGATCATTTTTTCACGGCCCTCCTCTGGACCCTTTCTAAAAAATCTATGTCTTTCTTGTACTGGGGACCCCGGAATTAGATGCAGCAAGCATTTAAGTTCAAATCAAATCTTACATTTGGGTCAGTTGCACTGCCTGTATCTGGTGTGGTTCAGCTCTCTTGGTAAGGATACTGAGGTATGAGATGGACTAATGCTCTGTCTTTAAATGTCAGGACACAACTGTATTGCACCAGCTGTCTCTGAAAATTTAAGCCTGAATTTAAAAATGGTTACCAAAAACACTCTGTGGTGCGATGTAGTGCCACAGCTTTAGTGTTTTTCTGCTATGGAACTTGCTTTCCTTGTCCTGTGGGGCTGGAAGACAGCAGGCAGCCCTCAGAGCTGCATCTGGCCTGTGAACCTTAGAGGTGAACGAGGCTCCTATGGCAGGAATGCACAGAAGCACCTGACCACAGGGTGGATGGATCTGGTTTCAAATCTTGACACGGATTTCAGAGACTTTCCAATTACTGATGTGTCAGAAATAGAGCAAGGACTGGGATGGGGGGAGAATAAGGGGATAAGGATCTTCATTGTGGTCCTGAAAAACAACTAGGTAAAATTCAGTGGTGTGCTTTTTTATGTCCTGACCTTCTGTGGCAGTATGTGTCATGTGTCGTGTCCCCCCCCCCATACTGCTGTCAGGAAACAAAACTCCTCCAGGCGGGGAGAAGGGGAAGGAAACCCTGGAGGCCGCAGGTGGAACCCATGGAGCCGTGCCAGGCCCACGGAGGCGACCGGCTCGGCCAAGAGGGATGACCGACCCCCGCCAGGTCCGACAGGGCTGTCCCCGGGGTCCCCTGTGTCCGTGTCTGTGTCGGGGCCCGCCCGGGCGCTGCTGGGCCCAGGCACAAACCCGAACCTGTCACGGAGCCGCCGGCGCGGGGGCGCCCCGGGCCGCGCCGCGCGGGCAGAGGCCGCCCGACTTCCGGGAGCCGCCGGAAGTGCTGGGGGGGGAGAGGGCGAAGGGAAATGGCGGCGGCCCGCCCGGGCCCGGGAACGGCGTCCTTCGGCAGCGCTGCCAGAGGAGCCGGCTGGGACCCGGCTGGGAAGCGAGAAGCTGCGCGTTGGGCTTCAGGGCGCCCATCCCGCCTGGGGAGTGCTGGCCAGGGCTCTGCTCAGAAAGGGCCTCACGGGCACCTTCCCGTGGGCCCAGGCCGCACAAGCCTGGAAGTCTTCAGCGATGCGGGAGCCCAGATTACTGTTTTGAACCAACAGCAGGCGAGGGAGCTGGGAGTTAAGCCGTCACGAAAAGCTGTAAACAGCAGAGGGGTGACAG
>JANZLQ010000008.1:7689951-7733354 GCA_026212715.1 Elanus axillaris | reverse complement strand
CCAGGCCTGTAGCGGTACCTGGGGCTGCTGGGACCCAAGTGCAGGACCCGGCATTCGGCCTTGTTGTACCTCATACAGTTGGCCTCGTCCCATCGATCCGGCCTGTCCAGATCCCAAAAGCCTTTATATTTCTTTCATGTCACAGGAAGAAAACAATGTTAAACTTGGAATTTTTTTAAACAAAACGATATTCTGCTTGTAAAGACTGCCCTACATTGTTTTTTTCCATCTTGAGCATATAGCCAGATTTTTAAAGGCATTTAGATGCCTAAACTCTATTATGCCTGTAGGGGAGAGTTACTGTGTATTTTATAAACCTATTCTTAGATTTCTTTTCTCCTAAAGTAACAGACTCAGTTGGATAGCTATGAGCAATTATTCCTCACTGAGTGTAGAAAAAGGCTCTCGTCCAATTTCTGCAGTTTGCAGAGAGTGTCCAATCCATGCTTCCTGTCACTATTAAAGGCATATTCAAACTGGGTGCAGTTTTTTCAGGAAGATTGGTGTCATTGCTTGTCACCTTATAATGGTATACAGGAGTCTGTTACAAAAGGCACATAGCAGACGAGCAGATTTATTCTAAGTGCTATAAAGGAACTTCCAAATACCAAATCTGATCCGACATCTAAGTCTTTAGGATTCTTCATACTTGTCATGCACATCTGACAAACTAGTCTGATCAGTACTACTGCAAATATACTTGTCCTTGTTTTTCTAAGCATATTTAATTATTAAAAATAAACGAATTAGTTTGTTAACAATGACAATTCTAGAAACACTTTTGTGGTAAACTGTATATACAGCTGGTTACTCATTCAGGGTAGGTGATATATACTTATCCTTGCAGTAATGGATAATTGTACCTGAATTTGGGCAGAGAGAAAAAAAGTAGTATGTGAATTTGAACTTAAAAAACTGCTTGGCTAGATAATAAAGCTTTGTCTATGCCCATGAACTAAATGTGTATTGGACTCTTACATAGCACTAAAGCCAACTGGCATGGAAAATTCAAACCCTCTTCCCTCCAAGACCGGGTGGCCACATCCAAAATGACTCTTTTCTTCCACGCCTCTGCTTCATACAGCCTTAACAGCCTGTGACTGGAAGTGGGTTTGGAGACTTCTGGTGGGCTCAGGGTAAAAATTGCCAGGGGCCATTCTGACAATATAGGATTGCAAATGATCTCTTTTCAGCAGCTCAAAACACTCCCTCCCAGTGCTTAATTAGAAACAAAGGTGTGATAGAAGATCCAAATCAATTCTGTGGAAGCAGCTTTGATTCTTACATTTTAGTTTTTTAACTGGTTCACTTTTCAGTCAGATAATAATGCCCTAACACATTTTTGCTCTTATGCTTTTTGGCAATATTTTAATCTAAAAAAACCGACTGGAAGAAACCACCCCAGAATAAAAAGAAATCCGATAGTTTTTTCCCCCATTTTTCATACATCTACTTACATTGACTATAAGTGGGTCTTGAAGTTTCAGAAGTACTGCAAAAACTCTGCTGTTTGAACTAAAAGGTAACAACATGAAAAGGAAGTCAACAAATTCTCTACAACTGCAGTTAGACAACCCCATTGTCTCTCCAATTCCTTTCTAGTGCTGGGTTTGCTAGTCGTTTAACCCAATGCTGCTTGATTTTGTTTGATCTCTCTTTTCAATCGGTTTCAAAAATTAACACTTTTAATGTACTTCTTTTTCAGTTTCCGCTGAAAACTAGCTCCACTCTATCATGCTGCTCAGCTACTTTCTTCATTCTCAAGTCTGATTTTCCCCTCAGTCCCACCACCTCTGTCCCTCCGCACTTTCTTCTTTTGAACTGAATGCCCTTTTCCAGGCAAACAGTTTCCAGTCTTCCCCGTATTTCCTTCACATTCCAAGTTCTTCCTTCCATTTCCCTAGTTTCACAGTTTGGGTCTCAGTTAATGACTTTAACCAGTGAATTCTCTTCCTAGCAAGATACTTGTTTCCACTGTATTTAAATCAGATTATTTCTCTGCCACAAATCAGTGCTGTCTGATGGCACCACTGTTATAAAGGGAAGACCACTTTTGTTTTCGCTGATGGTGCTCAGACTATGGTATGAATTCCAGCTCAGCAAAGGACACCTAAGAACAGTAGTTTGGGAAAAATCTCTAGAGGGAAGTTTTGAACTTGCACCCGTGTTAGGCAGAAAGCACAGCCAGCTGGCTGTAATGGTGCGGGCGAAATTTAGTTATCACAAGGAGAACCTGAAGAGAATGGATTCTTTGGAAGTGTTAAAAGTGACAAAATCAACTTTCTAATACATAAGTGTATTCAAAATTATGTAATTGGGCATAGTTATAGATTGGCAGTGGGGGAAAAAAAGACATTGCAGGTCACTAAAAGTGCATTTTTTTCAACCAATGTAACTATTTCGTAACAAAAATTGGCTGATGACCCCACAAGAGAAGGTGTAAATATAAAGATGTTAATGTCTAGGAATTAATGTATATTTTCTTTAGTCTCTCTTTCAGATATGGTTGAATCATTCTGACTGAACATTTCAAAATAAATAGCTGATTTGGAATGCATTCTACAGATGATACTCAGAGATTTTTGAGTCCGAATAACTCAGTTTTGGTAAGAATGAAGCTTGTCATCATTAATGGAAGGTCCAGAAAGCCTTAATTACAGGGGATATTGCCCACACCAGTAAACATCTGATGGCAGAAAATATTAAGCTCCTTTCAAGACGTACATTACTATTCAGGAATTATTCAGGATACACACTTATTTGATATGTATGCAAGAAAGATACTTTCAGTCAGTTTTAATAACTATGTGAGATTTACTTCTCAGTAAAAGAATTCTGTTAAACTTGAGATGTCATATACTTAAAATCAGCACACAATTCTAGAAAAATAGTGTGCAAGGCAGTGGAAAATGAAATCACTTTTACCCCCTGCAGAGATTAAATTTACAGGAAATATTGAAGAAAATACTATAAACACAGCTTTGACCTGTATATAGAAGTAATTGGAGCAGAAATAAAACGAGACCCTCAGATGCTCACTTTGCTGCTAATAGTCCTACTATCCACTCTTCTTGATGCACACAATGTTTTTTGCGTGCACTGTAGAGGGAGAAAGCAGAAAGTAAATCAGTAACTGTAATATATGCATCACAATGTACTTCAAAAAAAGAAAAGAGAAACAGATGTTTCTTGTGCAGGTATAAAATTCAAAAGGATTATAAAACTATCAAAGAAGGTGTAATGAAGTGTAGATTAAAGAGCACAGTCTTGTTGTTACAACATGTGTTCTGAACTTTCATGAGATAGGACTGTATAACACTAGACATGTACTCATGAAAACAAGGAGATTGAAAGCACCTGCAAAAGAAGTGTTCTCTTTATGTTCTGAAAAGTACAACTGGCAGAAAGGGATGAATGCAGCATTAATGTGCCATATGAGTTGTAGAGCTGGGCTGATGCTTAAGCATCCATTATCCAGTTCTTTGCAACTGAAAGTCATTTTGAATGAAAGTCATTATGACCAAGGTACAGATCTCAACAGTTCTTGGAATTTCTTTGTAGAAACAGTGCCAATTCCATCATGTATCAGTTTCTTTTGATGAGCACTAAAAGGGAAGGACTCATTTCAGATATCTCATTCTTTCCCAGACCTTTTGCGTAGGCTTAGTTTCAATTACAGATGGAAGGCTCTGCCAGTCCTTGATTATTGTGCCTATAACACATGCCTTCATGTACTTCTGTGCTCACTAAACACACTATAACTGTCTAGAAAAAATTAGATTTACTTAGCAGGTTATGGGTATTGGGATAAAATCCAGGTGGTAGTAACATACGTACATCAGAATGTCATTTTTCGTCTTATCATGATCACACACTACATAGGAAGATGCAACAAAACCTGAGTTTCTAACTAGTATCAGTGTCTTGTCCAAACTTACACGATCATAACTCTTTTATGTGTGATTTACAGCAACTGCTCATAAACTGTAGAGATAGAAAAAAAATATTATAAATACATTGCAATCCAAGAATGAGAAAAATATCAGCTAAAAAGATATGAAAAAGAATAACTTTGTTATGTATGAAACAGTAGAAATTCAGACTCCTCTTGTACACACTTCCATAATGATACAAGTGAATATCTTCGAATTATGACACAATCTGTGAAATGAAGAAAAATAACAACCCGCCTTAACTCTTTCAGACAACCAGCGTATTATTTTCTCTCATGACTTCATGGGTGCTTCATCAACATCCATCATCATCCCATTTATGAAAGCCAAGGACAGCAGGCAGCCAGATAATCAACAGAACTGCACATTCTCCCAGACAGATAGTGGATCTGAGAGTCAGACTTAGAAGAAATTTAGAAATTGCTTCTGATAAACATTCATTCGGGTATTCATCTAGATGAGGCATCTCTTCATTTCAACGTGATTGTCATTTGGTAAAATTGCTTTGTCCACAGGCAAAGAGCAAGATCAGTTATAAACTCATCACGCCAAAGAGCAGGAATATCTATGATACCCATAAACATCGATAATCGGAGATGGTCCATGCAGAAAATGCATGTTAAATACAAACTTTATCGTGATGCCAATCAAACCAATTTTGGTTAACACCAGAGTGGAAGGCAACTAGAGTGGGATTCTTCTATGCCTATATTGATAGGTACGTAGCACTTTCCAAGGTATACGAGGGTATCCAAGGTAGGAGGCTGACAGTTACGACACGGGTCTTGCAAGAAGTCACCATTCTTCTAGACTGACAGTACGTAGCTAAGCAGGATACCTGCCAGTGCCTGAAATAGCCCTTAGTATCCCTATGTAGGCAACTGAATCACATAGTGTGTGTCTACATTCAGGAGATGAGTGCTGCTGCTATTTTATCAGACAAGTGATGCCACAGCTGCGATGCACAGAACATCGGAAACACCGCAGGTACTTGTTTGTGCCCCAGGGGAATTCATCCCTTACCCTAGTTTCTCCCCTGCTGTGTGGTTCTACATGCCAGGTACTTCCTATGGTATTATGCAAAAGGCCTCTGTCTGTAGCTTGCTGGTCTATGCATCAAGGCGTCTATTGCAAAAGCACTCGAGGAACGTGGGAATCCATATTCTGTTCAGTTCCATTCTGAGATCTATTCAGAATCCATGTCCTGTCAGCTCCATCACCATTCCTTCTAACCGCAATAGGCTGCTTGGAAAATTTAAGGTGATGCTTATGAAATTAGAATACTCACTTGGGAAATGGCAGAGAGTGAGTGCACAAGTAGATGTACTAGGAAAAAAATAAAGAAAAAGGAAAAACAAAACAAACAAAACAACAAAACACCTAGCAATGAATGGCAGGGAAACTAAGTACAGCTGGAGCTGATATAAAAGGATGTATAAATCTAAAGCGCATATCATGTCCAGGTTCAAATGGATGAATCACCAAGAGGATTGCTTAAAAGCACTAAGTCTAGTATCTTTGTTCAGGAATTTCAAGAGCTGAAAGCTTCCACTGCCAGAGAGGTCTGGCAGAAAGGTACATGGTACCAATCTCTTTGGCATTGAGATATGAGAACCGCCAGACTGGTAGCAAAAGCTTGAAATCATTTCTGAAGATGCTATTCATCTAAAATATTCTCATCCCAAACCAGCTCCCTTTGGCAATTATTTCCCTTTGCTCTGAACTATTCTTTCCCTTTGTTCAGCCCCAGATGTGCTCACAAGCATGTATTTGCTGGAATGAGGCTTTCCTTCTTATCTAGGTACTTTGCGTTAGTTCTGCATATGCTGACACTTCATTTCTTCTTATTACATTGACTGACCAGCGTGAACTTTCCGTACTGCCTCTACAAGTCTGAGAGATGATAAAAAAAAATCTCTCATGCACTTGAGAGGAAATGCTTCAAGGCTTTGTTTTCTCATCTGGATTCTTTGGCTACCAATAAATTCAGCAGTAATCAGGAGCATTGCTGGGCAGTGCAATTCGGAGATCGGTATTGGTAAATTGTTTGAACAGCACCCAAAACATATTTAGCCTGTACCAAAGTTTCCCAGTAAATTCACAGGTACTGGGTTGGGTGCGCTGTGCTGGAAATGCAGGAATTACCAGTGTCATGGAAGAGCCCTGTGGGCATGGGAGGCTGAATCTATTCTTGCTCCCTAGAAATGATGTAGATCGTGCTGGGCTTCTTTGCAGCAGAACACATCTTCCAGCCAAATACCATAGAGCTTCAATTTATCTTCTTTGTTCTGTTCGAGGGCCTTCTGTTGGAAGTTTGTCCACCTTAGCCTGCAAAGCTTATTTAGAAATTGCTTTAAAAACCAGTGGACTGTAGCCAAGGCTCCAAGGCAACTCTACCCTGCAGACATCCCTTTATTGTCGATTGTCAAGGTCCCTTCAGTGCCCCGGGTCTCTAGGCACAAACGGTCCCATCGCTGGGGATATCTTTGAAGGTCTGAAGCTTTGAACCTGTCGGCTGTTCCGCTGTCTCCCTCGTTGGTGCAGGTTTTGTCGTGCGGACGGATTCCTGTCCCAGCTATCAGCCTGGCAGAGGCAACGCTCGGAATGTTCGTGCCCTTCCCGGCTGCCCAGCGCCCTTTTTTGCTTCAGTTTCTGCCTGCAAGTCTTTGAAAGCCCATCTTCCTCGAGAAAACAAAACCCAAACCCCAAGCAAACAAAAATGCAGCTGTTTTTTAAGCTGAAAAACGATGAAATTTGTACTTCACTTGGAGGGGGGTTGACATCCCGTTTCACCTAGTATTGAAACAAATGTAAAAAACTTTCCCAAAAGACATTTATCTTTCAGCCAGGTGTCTAAGTTGCCAAATGTACATGTATACTCCCAGAAGGCAAGGTATACATGGATTTATACAATTACCTGAGTTAAATATTCGAAATCCCTCTTGCCCTCAGAATTTTCCTCCAGATGCTGTGACATGATTATATTCAGCTGAAAGTATCCATAGTTGGCCTGTTGGCTAAATTGGTTTATTGTGTACTTTGAAATCATTGAATGTTATTCCTGTTTCTTCCTCTGTGTGAATCCTTGATTTTATATTATTCCGTGCCAGAAAGAGATTGAAATAGATGTGCTGAACACATGGATATATGAAGCACTTTGCCCAGTAATAATTGCTTCATGGCAGTTTTCTGTTCTTCCAGTTCTTCTCCCTTTGGGATAGTTTAGTGGTTTGGATAGCATTAGTAAGAGAGAGGCGAAGTAGTGTCTCAAGCTAGCTATTATTACTGCAGACTTGATAAAATCTAAGCATTTTTGAAGCAATGGTTGTCTGAATAATTAAGTGGCTTCTGAAAACCTCCAAACGTTACTGATTTTTACTACACGTTTTTTAACAGATCACAAAAGAATTCCAGTCTTGGAGAGAAGTCAGCTTTGTACTGCTATTGAAAATATTTGGAGAACAGCAGATATTCGGGGAAACAGTTCTTTTTAACACATTACTTTTCAATGTTGTCAATTCATAAATAATTACATAGGTGTTGCATATAAACAAAAGTTTTCTTAAAAGTAACTTTTTAGCTTTTATTGGCATCTAACAGAAATATTGTAGTCAGAAAATTCTCTTGTTCAGATTTCAATACAAGACAAAAAGCGACCACTCAGTCTCTAAATAACTAAATAAATGAATAAATACCAGCTGTTAATAGTTCTTGCACATCAGCTAGTCATTGCTGTGTAAACCAAAAATAAATTTTGGCAGGGAACTATGAATTCTATTTAATACAGGAAAAAAATTTAAAACTTACTTGGGGAAAAAATAAAGTTTTCTGTTTCACTAAGCTGTATTTTGGCAGCTTCACAGCAAGTCTGTTTGTCTAGAAAGCTGAAGAGGATTCTTCAGGTGTCATGTTTGCTCTAGGTTTTAGGTTCTGATATTAATCTCGTTCTGTAGATGAAGTGATTTAAAAAAAAAAAAGTCTTTACAAACAGCACTGAAATACTTCTGTAAAGTTTCCATTAGCAGTATTTGTCTTACAGTTTGGCATGGAAAGGAGAACTTGGTTCAAGTTTCATCAGGTAATGTGAGAAATTCATTATCCCTAATAGATTTAAATGACTCAAATTTAATACAATGGAGAGTTATATGTCACATTACGGTATTTCTTAATTATGGTGCATCCACAATGAAAGGTGTTCATTTTAACATTACTTTGGTTTACTAAAAATTCTTTTCAAAACAAAAAAAATACTTCAAGAAAATTGTCCATCTCATTATATTTTATGATACCTTACATCCATATTGTTTAATTGAACAATTTCTCTTAGTAGCTTTTTTGGTGTCTGTTAAGAACGGACACAGAACATTACTTCTGTAATACTGAAATACAGCAACATACGTATGGAGATGTCTCAGGCTGAGACCTATAACAACACTAAGCACATATTGTTATATGCATTAGAAGAACATAAATCAGAATAGATCTTAGAATGTTTTGCAGTACAATATTTTAAAGTGGAGAGTAACTATCTCTATGGATATAGAAAAATAGTAAAATATTTCATGCCTAAAAATTTTATAACAACTCTACTTAGATGTTGACTTCCTAGCTTGTTTTATGGTGAAAAGATTATATATTGCTCCCCCCCCCCCTTGTTTACAGAGTTTATAAGAAAGTTAATCCAATAGATACAGATACATAGAAACCGGTACTGTGCACAGAAAGGGCTCCATAATCAAGACTTTTAGATGTTAATATGAATATTTCAGTAGTTACAGAAGGGTAGATATTGAATGTATATATCCTGGCACAAAAATATATCTGCTACTGATATATCTTTGACTAAATGTGTGCATTAAAAAAAATTGTAAATACTGTGTTTCTGCCCCATGGCAAATTTACAGTTCTGCTCAGGGAAGGAATATCAATGCACCTCACCAGAGAGTGATTACGTATTTCTTTTAAGAGCAAGCTCTGCTAAAATACCAGCATTTTCACACTTAATGCTTGGAGGCAGCCAGTGTTATCACTGACCTTGTAAATCCAGTCTTGCCGTCACTGGTAGACTCAAAAGTGGATATAATAAATCTTAGGATAGACTTACTGGCACATGTTCTGCTTTCCTTGACTTTCTGTGGATGCAGAGTGACCACTTGGCTCCGTTTTCTGGGGTTTCGGTCTCTTGAATGTCATGCAAAAATGTTAGGGGCAGTGTGTCAATAAATGCCTGCACAGTTTCTCTATGGGGACAGAGTTGGAGGGGATAGCCATAATTAAACCTAGTCATGTGAACACGAGCAGACTAGGTAATCATGCAAATCTTGCACCATTCCAACATATACCATCCTTCATATTAATGTTGACATTATATAAACATGTCAAGCTTCACTTGACAATTGTAGCCTCTTTTATTCTCTTTTCATTTTTTTTTTTAATAAGGAAGACGGTTCCTTCTTTCTCCTGCAAAATACCTCAAAATATGCATCAGAACTCTTAAATAATTATGTATTTAGAATAATGAAACTCCTTAAGCCAAATGATCTCCTCTGGTTGCATTTCAGTTTGAGCCAAATATTTCAGAAACCCTGGGCCAGATTCTAAATCACACTGTTATGCTGAGACCGCAGTATAATGGAAAAGATATTTTAAAAAATAATAATAATAAATCACATACCTTCTGTTATACAAGCTGAAAGTTTGGTCTAGGAGATTTGGGTGGACTTTTTTCTCCCTTCATACTCACTCCACAGGGCAAGAACGCTAAGCACAGCCTAGCTGTAGTTTTAATACTGTTATTGAACATTTAGACCATGAACTATTTTAAAATACGCCTTTACAAATAGAGAAAGATATAGAACAGTTACACAATAGGCATGGAGGAAGGCTGCTCATATTTAATCATGTTTCTCAGGTTCTTAGCACCAATAAAGAACCCACAGAAATCACCTACACTCCCAGAGGTACAATATCTTTCTGGGGAAAGTATTTGTATGGAGGAACACTTTGAAAAATGTCATCTGAATACAAAGCATTGGGAAGAGACTAGGTACGGAATTTCTAGTGCCTAGGTTGTGCTTGTGGATTTGGCTATGAGCGTGCTGAGGCAGTGCCTCAGGTAAGTGTCTGTCAGCACTGAGCCCTGTTTTCAGGAATTTCTCTCGTTAGAACTTATGAATTCATTTGGACACAAAAGTGCTCCTGACATAAATAGCGTCTCATTATAGGAAATATGTTAAATTATTTTTAATTTTGCCTGGCTTTGAAAGATGATCGTCATTTGCGAATTATAAAAGTTCGACAAAATATGAAGTGAGTAAATGTAAGAAATTTATGGTAAACATTGACTATTTAAAATACCTGCATTGCTTTCAATTTTAAAGAAGAAAACCGTTTCAAAGTACTCCAAGAATTAAAAATCAGCTCCACGAGTATGCCCAAGAGAAGCTCATCAGGTCAGGCTATCCTGTTTGTGAGCACTTATATCTGATTTCATATAGTTAGAGACTTCTTCAGTTGGAGAGATAATGTGGAAGTCTGGCTAAGAAGTATTAATTCCAGTTCAAGGGGATTTCAATCTACACATAGATTAATAGGCCTACAGCCAAAAGGATTCCATTTTGATCGTTTAGTCTGACGTTGTGCATAATGCAGGCCACTGAAATTCCCCAGTTTCACACTGTATTAAGATATCCACACACATTCCAGATGTGTCATCTAAAAATATGCTGGGGAGTGTATTGTTATTTAGGTCCGTGTGTCTTCATTTTCCTGTTTACAATTTCTTTTCATGTCAGACAAAAATTTGAATGAGATTGACTAACTGTCCCCAACTTGCTATTTCGGGTGTTGCAGTTCAAGTGTAAAACAATAGGCAGTTTGAAATACCACACAGTCAAAATAGAATGCATATATAATACTTTTTTTCTCAAATTTTCTATGTGCCAGATTAAAAAAAAAATAATCTGTTTTACTCATGCATTTTAAAAGAATCCTGCAGTTGCAATTCACTGAATATAGAAGTGAAAGAACTTTTTTTTACATTCTGAAATAAATCAGTCCTTAAAGGTCCAATTTTGTAACAATGCCTAATCATACTTCCTTAGGATTTTGGTTGATACAAAGTGTAAAATATATCAGTTGTCCACTGCCTATTCATAAATCAGACCACCTGTGTGGAGAAAACTTTTGTATCATCTCCTTTATTTATGCTTTCACAGCCCATATGCAGAGAAAGCCACTAAAAATAGTTTGCATCTGGCAGGTTGATCACTGTGACAATAAAAGGATTAAACAGCAAGATACCTCTCTGCTTTCAGTAACGTCTAGCAATACAGAAGATCTATTTTGTTCATTATGCCTACGTCATTCCATGTTTTCAAGCATTATCACTGCCACACCTTGCTTTTTTTGTCTTTGAAAAGCAACTGCATTCTTACTAGATTTGTGACAGATAATGTTTTATGGGAAGCAAAAAATATCACCAAGAATGCAGAAGACGTACATAATTTGCTTAAAATAGTCACTCTTTCAGACATGATTTTTCCCAAGAAAATTCTTTTTAAAGCCATTTAGTACCTAATTTTTTCTACCATAAGAATTTTTTTCATAAACCAAAAATTGTAAAAGGGATGTAATTCTTGATTACACTGAAATTAATTGTGAGGGGGTTTTGTTTTCTTTTGTTTACAACAGCTTTCTGCCTGATAGTAGTAGATATAAAACAATGTTTGTAGAAGCCTACGTAGTCTTGGCTGATCTCAATTCCTTATATTTTAATAGGAAATTCAAGGAACAAACAAATGGGTTCCCATGGAGAAGACTGGGATTAATCAAGCAAAAAGCATTATATTATTTGCAATATTTTCATCTGCCTTTAATCTCAACCAAAGATATATTACACTATAAATCAGATCTAGACCGAGTAGTTTAAAGAGAGACTTGGGGAATGGAAAGACTACAGCATGCGATGATTGGGTCAAGTGGCAAGTGCACATTTCAGTGACAACATCAACACACATTTGGCTAAACAGTCAGGCTACTGAAATCATCTTTTGTTATGCATAAATCTGAAGAATTTCAGGCGGTTTGCTCAAACGGATTAGCATCTTCTCATAGGATTTTGTTCTCTTGCCCATTTGGTGGAATCGGCAAGTTGGTGCAAGACTCTGGAAGGCAGAGGGTCGTGCCCAGGTCCCTGGTGGAGGAGCTGGCTGCATTCACTCCCTACATTCCTACACCGAGGTCATCTCCAGATATGGTCCTCTCTAGTAGCTAATGCTATTATCCTTTTTCCCACACCCCCAATCTGTTTAGCAGGGAACAGTGCCACACAGAGAGTGCTCCATTCTCTTCCCATAAAGGAAGAGTTATGCATCCCTGAAATTCCTGGCATGTTCTATATATGCAATGGATAATTTCGAACTGAAAAGAAAAACCTGGCCATCGACTTAAAAGAAAGTTCCTTTTCCTCTTTCAAAGCTGCGAAGTCCCAATACAGCCACCCTGCTGTGAGGCTGGCACCTAGAACAGTCAGAGAGAGTGCTCGGGCTTCACTTCCTCGGGAGAACATGGACAGGAGATATTTGGGGGCAAGGAACGGAGGAGAGACACCCACCGACGAGTTCTTAGGAAGAGTTAGTAGAGAATAGCTTTCAGAAGGATGGCTGGAAATAGTTGTTAGTCTCCCTCCTCCTACCCCCAGACTTTCCTGGAAGGAGATACTGACTCAGCACATATTGGCAGCAGATGAGTATCTCAAAGGCCTCCATTTCTTTGGGAGGACTGTGTTCTTCACACTCCTCTCTTGAATGTTGGCTAGGAACACAGAAGCAGTCCAGGAACAGCTGGATACAGGATATCTCCTTCATATATATATATTTGAAGAATTAAAACCAGCATGTAAGTCCTTCACAATGACTGACTACTGTATTTCTGTCCCCAGCTGCTTTCTCACTTCCCTCCCACTATGTTTACCCGGAGGACAAAGTTCACAGCAATATATATAGATGAGTGGACCACAGTCATTCACAGGCAGACCGTATTCTAGAAAAAGGAGTTGGGGATAATCCCCAGAGAGTGGCCTCCCAGCTCCTGGCAGGTACTGCCAATGCCAGCAGGAACTCCCTGGGGCTGGCTCGAACAACCTGCCTCTCTTCTAAAGCCCATAGCTGGAACTGCGGCAGGAGAGGGCTGAGATGGGTGCGTGCAAGAAGAGGAATGACGGGAGACTTGTGCTGTGTGAGGGACACTACCAACCGCTTGTCCAAACTGTGTGCCTCTGCCGTGCTCAGAGGAACAAGTGAAACACGGACCTTTCACAGTGTTAGGCAGCCCTCTGGAAAATGGATGAGGTCTTGGGGTGTTCCTGGGGGTGCTGAGAAACTCACACAAATTAAGAACTACTTTCAGACAGTTCTACAGAGGTATAACCATGTTCCTCATTCTGAGCCTTAATGGCCTTGACCAGCCTCGCCTGTGGTTTCCACCCATGGCTTCTTGGCCACGGACCCAAAAGCCCCATTTCAGCTCAGTTCTGGGCCTTCCCTGAGCTATGCTCTGAATATAATTATCTCCAGCCCTGTCTCTTGGATGGCCCCAGACCAATGTTGAAGGAAACCTCTTCTCCAGTCCTGTCTCTGGGCCTGTTTCCTGCTGCTTGTCCTGACTGGCCTTCCTGGAGGGACCTGGCTCTGATTCACCACCTCACCTTCCCTGGGCATCACTGGAGAGTCAACGATTACTGTCGACAGCCCAGGCCTGCTCAGGTGCTGCAGGGCTCCATCGCACCAGCAGAAGCTTGGCCTGTGCTTAGGGCCACCCTCAGTGCCCAGACAGGCAGAGCAGCAACCCCCAGGAGAATTCATTTCACCTCCCAACCTTCTGTAACCCTGCTTCCAAACTCAGAGCATGTGGGTTTTGACAGCTTTCTTGGCGAAATGAGGAGACACCATCTTGATGTGGTGTCCAGGAGGGTGTTGGATTTTGATACTTTTCTCCTGCTACACACATTGAGCATCTCTGCAGCTCTCTAATTCCCTGGTGACTGTGGAAACTGCTGGAGCGTGACGCGAGCGTACTGAAGAACTTGTCCTGGGACTGTGTGGAGGAGCAGGACATGATATGACTCATCCATGAGCCTGAAGGAAAGAGAGAACACACAGGAGGAGGGCAAACCACAAGGGAGGAACGACATGTCATGACTACCCCTTAAGCTTACATGACATTCCCAGACTTATAGTTTTATTGACTTATTAAAAAACCTAGAGTCTGCCTTTTCAGCCGTTTAGTTCATCTGCTTATTCTGCTGAACTATTTTTGGAGAATTTCCTTTGTCATTTAACTTACACTAGCTTTTGAATGCATTCATTCATTCTGCTCCAGTTCTGCCTTTTTTAGTTGTGTAAGAAATTCCATCTTTCCGTGCCCGATTTCTAGTTTGTGTAACTTCAGTCTTGCTCTTCTTGCGCTGGCTGTAGATTTGACGGTACTAGTTCAGTAGTCTACTTTTCTTAATGTCTCCGCTGCTGCCTTACCTTAAGGTGTGACGTCATCTGCCAATATTGCCATAAGCCTTTAAAAAATATTGAATAGTGGTAAAGTAAAAATAAACCCAGCTTGGATATAGTTCCCAAAATCAAATGTTTTAAAGCACACAAGAAGTTATTTTAACACTGAGTGTGTAAGAGAAGATCTAAGTAAATAGCTCATCTTTTCCTAAGTTGTAGACCTTTTTCACTGCATAGTGAACTTTTTTTTTTTTATTCTTTTTTACTTTAGGACCCAGGCACTCTAATCCTTCACCCTATACACAAGATAATTTCCTTCAGAGCTCCCATTTGGAGTCCTCAAGAGGGAAAGGCCTCATTGTAAGGCCCAATTGTCCTGAAAAGATAGCTTGCTTCAGGACTGACTGTACTGCTAGAAATAGATAGAAATTTGCACCAGGTTTTGCTTTCTCCATCCTGAACAATCACTTTAACCTATGCCCATGACTTCATGGCTTCTAATCTCCATAAAATCACAAATCCCTGCTGTCAGGCTGAAAAACAAAGCTCTGGCGGTTCTTCTAAGCAGTCCTCCTTATTCAGCTGCCATTTTCTGGAAGAGGACTGTGTAAAAAAACCCCCAAAAAACCAGTTTCAGGGCACCAAGAGTTATCATACGCTTTAAATTGTCTCATATCCAGGTTCTACTCCACTAGAAGGATTCCCCTCTCTACTAATTCCCAAGAAATGACAGCTGTGCTAAGGTAGGCACCTCAACTTCACAAAACTCTAGGAAACGCACATGAAGGACAGGGACATGAATTACTGTTCTCATGTCTGGCATACATTCCAACCTTCCTTCTCTTCATCTAAAAGAAGAAAGAGGTGAGTAGTGTTGTCTGCCAAGGCCACTCTGTTATCATCTCCTCTTCTCCTGCCAAATGCTGATGGTTCGACAGAGAAGAGGAGTATGGTGGAGGAGGTGGTCTTCGTCTCTTGATACTTAAGCTCAAGAAGACCATTCATGCTTAAAGGACAGTGAATGGTCAGGATAAGAACTTGCTAGCTTAAAATGAAAAGAAAGCTCACAGAATGACTCCACGGTGTATCCCCTTAGTTCCCATGACTCACCCGTGCATGAAAAAATCGTGTCTTTAACATTTTCACCATGGTAACAGCTCAACTTACCACACCCCCACTGGAAGCAGCTCTAAAGCCAAAATTAGTACCCCCCAACCAAAAAAAAGTGCAATTGTATGGTGCTTTTAAGTTACAGGTCCACACAGTTACTTTAAATAGAGGTCACCTTTCTCTCTTCTCTTCTCCCTGGTTTCCAACCCTCATTCATTGTTTACTCAATTCTTCCTCTCTTGGATCAATATCTTCAGGCTAAAAACCTAAACTGTGAAAGTTCAGCTGTTTCTTATCCATCTACACTTCTGTTCTCTTTGAAGAGCTACAATGTGACTAAAAATCTGTTTTGAAAATAAATCTAAATTATCAAATTAACCGGAAATAGCAGTTCAGTTTCTTTCTTACGCTTAAGTTAGTTAAGTTAAATTAGATGGGCCTTCCCCTTCAGTTAGAAGCAAGAAGCAGACACGATTTATGTATTTTTAAGAAGAAACTGTTGAAACCATATAGGTTTTCTTTTTATTTTGCTTTCCTTCCTATCCACCTACAGATCTGGAAAACAAATAAATCACCTTTTCCCTTCAATCTTTCCTTTTCATTTTCCCCCATGTTATCTTGAGACCTGTTATTACATTACTTGCTTTTTTTGTTACAAGCCTGGAGACTGATATCTTGCTTTTGTTAGAAACCGCTTTCCCCCAGCCAGTGGGAGCATGAAGGGGAGAGCTTTATTTTCTGTTCAGGGATGGATGTTTGCGTGACAAACAGAAGCAGCACTATTTGGGTGTTGCTGATGGGGAACCATATATTTGCATGAAACCTGCAGGTTGATAGGAATTCTGCAAGACAAGCTTTCCTAGGGAGAGGTAAAACCGCTACAGGTACCAGGTTTAGGCTTTGAATTGCTCGATGGTTATCTCGGAACTTAAAGAATGCACTTGTTTTGATGTTTAACTGTGAATTTTTAGTGCCTTCGGATCAAAGATCTTGTACTTGTGGGATGCACTGGGACACAAGACGTCCTATGGCATTCCATAACACTAAACACATTGAGGCTTGCAGATCAATATTCATCAGCAAGCACCACAGTGTTTATCGCAGACATTCATCTAGCCTGAAAGAAATTGAAATGCTCTGCCAAAAAGGACTGTCTCTGAAATGAAAATCAGAGAGCAAAACTTTCTATGAAAAAAAATCGTATTTTTGAACCTCATAATCCAATTAAAAAATGCATTTCTAAGAAGACATGAGGAACTAGATTCTTTTGAGTCATATGCTTTTGATACATTTTCAACAGAGTAGCTGAGCTAAAACTTGGGCAACCAAAAGTTGTCCAGGAAGGAAGAGAAATCAGCGACTGAATAGAATCTCTGTGTTGCATTCTTATTTATAAGGAGAAAAGCTGTGCTTTTGTTTACAGGGAAGGAATGCAGACAGGGATGTCTGCCTTCTTTATTGCCCTACACTTCCTTTTTTGTCAATAATCCAGTCTTCGATGCGTGTTCAGGTCAGATATCAACAGTGGATTATACGTTTTTCTCAGTCTGTTTCTGGGTGCTTTACAACATTATGGTTAGCTGACAGCTTAAGTCCTTGCCCAGATTATAACAGCATGATCCTTCTTCCTCTTGCCAGCACGGATCTGATCCCACCGTGGGGTGGTTCTAAATGTAAGCGCAAACTGCCGTGAAACTAACTCAGCAAGAAAAATCACAGATCTGATCGCTCACCTCTGGGAACAGGTTCTTGCACATGCTAGAGCATGGCAACAGGTGGGTTTCTACCCCCCGCCCCCAACCCAGCTCCGGCAGACACGTTGAGGAAATGATTGCAAGAAGTCCTGCCTTAAATCGGCCAAAATTCTGGAAATATGTCATTAAATGCGCTTTACAGCAAAAATTAAGGACAGTTTAATTTATCAGTGTTGGGGGGAGGGGATTCAGCTAATCTACAGGCTATGTTTCCTTTAACAGAAAGTGGAATGACTGGAATTCTAGGTGGACTGACCTGCAAAAAAATTACCAACCTTACTTCATCATCTTAACAATGGAAATTGGTTTAGTTCAGATTTCTCTTCTGGAAAAGACGGATTTTATACTTTCATTTTAAAACCAGCATCCAGACAAACAATAAAATAATGAGCTGTTACAGTGAAATTGGGTCATAAATCTTGGGAATATGAATGCTTTAAAAAAAAATTGGAAAATATTTCATTTTCTTAATGGCCCTAATTGGTAACATTCTGCCTCAATCCAAGTTCACACATTACTTTCAGGAGTTTCAGTTCAAATTCATCTCTCCCTTCTAGATGGTAGTTTTGTATAAATCGGAATTCTTGAGTATAAATCTCCTACAGCAAATTGAAAAAAAGATTAAAAATAATCACATGGGTACATTGTTTCAGAGGACAGTAATTTATATGGGACATCTGACTCATAGGAAGAAATCAGATGAAAATTCAAAGAATGAAGCATTTGCTTACGTTTACCCAGTCTGATTTATGGGACGTTAGCCCTATTATAATTTTGTATTGATTACAAAACCTTTGCATAGGTTAATGATAAAGGTTAAAAGTTCCTCAATAGTGAAAAGGATTGAGAAGATGGATTTCTTCATTTAAAACAGGCATTATTGACAGTGCTGATTCCAGCACCCCGGAGCATTGAAGTTAGAATGAACAGGTCTTATAATGAACATGGTTTTAGAAGCTGTTGCGTGAGAAAGCGATAAGAATAGAACTAAGGAAGGTTACTGTGGTTCTTTCTACCTCAGACGGAAAATACAGTTATGTTTTAGTCTCTGTATGCAAAATAAACCCAAGTCTTTCAGACATCTAATACTTTGCTATATGCGAAAACTGACCTAGAAGTAAAAAAGTATACATTAACCATTTCAACAAATAATGTTATCTCTTCCTGGTTCTTAAGAATGTAAAATAAATGGAAATGTTTTGGTTTGTGACACCATTTGTTTGTGTTACATTACCTCATAAAAGCTTTGGGTTTTAAATGGAAATACTGAGTTCATTAGGGTATAATATGAAACAAATGCCACTGTCAAATTTCAAATACTAGACTAGAGACTTAATGTCTGCTGCTCTTGTAGTTAAAATGACTTGCCAGACTTATGTTAGGTTCATTGCTTACACTCTATTTCTCATACATACAGATTTCATAAAGTATGTGCAGTTAAACATGATATGTAGGATTCATTTCCTAATATATGGTTAACCATGCAAAATTCTCTTAGCTAATGCCATTAGGCAGACTTCTTAATTGCTTTCTAACAATAACAGTAATACTATTCCTTTGTTTGTAGGTGAGATTATTTGCCTCTTGATATTCCCTGTGCCTTTATAATTTCTATTTGTGTTGATTTGTGTATTATTACAACGATCATTAGAATACGTGAAGTCAAAAAGGAGGATTTTAGATCAAATTATTTCCTCCAGATAAGAACCAAGTACCTATTCCAGAAACTTTCTTCGTAGCAGTATCTACGTTTAGTGCATAGACAGAGAAGAAAAAGTGACAACAGCTCGGTACACTGTGTTTCAGAGGTGAGGCTCATAAGGACATTAAGAATTTGCTGCTAGAATTTATATCACAGTACAGAACCTTCCTATACTAAGCAATTTGCCAAATTTGAGTGATTTCTCTGGCTATCTCCGTGCTGTCAAGTAACTTAGCTTGTGAGTTGTCTCCTGGTTTCAGTTCCCGTTACCCACATTGCATAAATGTTAGTTCACTCCGTGGCTCAGCATTAAGGAAAACCATCTCCGTCCCTCCAAAACAAACCTCAGATTCTATGGATAATTCATTCCAAGGACTGCTTCCAAAAGGCAACACAAACCAGACGGCCAAAGGCTTGGGTTTCTCTGCCCTGCAAAGTCCCTCAACAGCAGGCTTTTTATTTTCAAAACACTTTCCCATGCCTGGATATCATATCCCAGAGCCTGCAACGTGGTCCTTCGGTTTCATGTTATAAAAACACCACCTGGTGGGCTGCAGCACAGCCCTCGTCATTTTTTTTTTTTTAATTTTTCAGGCACTTTGAACTAAAAAAACCAACCAAACAAAATGATAACTGGGTCTTCGAGCCCAGGAGACCACTGTGTGTGGCTTGGAAGAGGTGCGGGGCATTGTACGGTGTAATGGAGACCTGCGTAGCCGTTTCTTCTAGGTATCGCTATCTCCAAGCACTATGGACATAAGGCACTCAACACCACTTTGCCTGAAGGTGATGTGTATTTAGCTCGGTAAACATAGCTGCAGTGACTCTTTGGGTACTTTAGCAGGAAGCACTTTCATGAGGTGCTGGCTTCTCAGAGATGTTTGCGGACATCGGACGTTCACTCTTTTCATGGCAATGTGGCAGCCCTTCATCCTGCCCTTCAACACCAGATGCTGAAACCAAAACCGCTTAGAGGCAGGGGTTTAGATATAAAAGTGAAAATATAAGGCTACAGGTGGAACAAATATGAACTTAGTCAACAGCTCACCTGTTGGGTTTTTTTTTTTAAGTTTTCCTACCTAGGTTTTCCAAAATGTAATCCATTTGCCAGAGCTAAATGATTCAGTATTTAGTTTTGGTTTTCCACCGAAGGTATAAAGCGTAATTCCAGTATTTTGGAAGATATTCAGTGGTCAACCTGCTATGTGACTAAGCGCAGGATTTATCTGTCCAAATATCTACATCTGAGTACTCCATCTCCTTCTTCTGCATTGACTTACTGCTCTACATTCACTATAATGAGAACCGCAGTAACTAACTGATGCAGGGCAGGATTCAGTTGTCTAAACAGAAATGCCAAAAGCCACTGGAGATGCTGTAGGATGTCCAAGACATCCGTAAAGGGGTTTATATGGACCAGGCTTCTTTTGGACGGGCAGCTGTATGCCAAGTGCGATACCCCCCTCACCTGCATCTAAAAATGTCTGTAGACGGCTGTGTTTAACCAAATGAACCCTAGCTGTAGGGTTCTGCACAGATATAAAGAACTAAGTGGAATTAATCGCGCCTTACGTATCATCTGTTATTGTCTTCTAAAGCTCGCTACTTCAGCATCAGCATAATGCTACTTTATGCTGCATTTGGGATGGTGCTCACACTTAAGCTTATCGCTTCGGACACAAACTGACCCATATAACCGCTATAGCAAAGCAGATGAAATTCTGCCCTGCCAAAATATGAGCTCATCTGTGATTTTAAAAAAGCTGTACTGAATTGTTTTTAATGGATGCACATTTTAAGGACTCTGGCCTTCATGGTTAGAAATGATCTCACACAACTGAGAAGGTGTAAGCACATTTTCAGTTTGTTTGGGTTTTTTTTATTTTGGCTTTTCATTGCTTTTGGTTTGGTTTCTTCTTGCATAAGGCAAAGCAGCTGTAGAAAAAAAGTAGCATGAATTTATAAGAATCATTCGCTCTACTTTATAAGGATAATAAATATGTATCCCTGCGCTCCAAGGCACACATTAATCACTGAATGACAGAAGCTAGGGGTCCCAATGGACTGATTATTTAAATTTTTCACTATATCTTATTGTTTCTCCCACCTGAAAAGCATCAGGCAATAGTCACAGGCAGACTCAAATAGCGAAACAGAGACAGTACTGGTTTGGCAAAATCTGTTCATTTTGGTTTTGAACCTTCTTCTCTTTCAACTTACCTTTACTGAAGAGCTGTTGGAATCGACAAAACCAGATACAATAGTTCATTGCACCCAAATTAAGATTTTAGACCTCACAGAAGGATGCAAGGGGATAGGATTCAAAAGCATTTTACAACATACAATTTTAGCATCGGTGAAGCCTGTTTTCTGTGCTAATTCATTCATTTAATTGATAGAGCAGCAGTTATATGTATATTTATGTAACAATAGGTTCCATAATGCAAAAGCCTTTATTCATTCTAAATTAATAATGTTGACTCTTCAGTTCTTTTCTCATGAACCTTGTAGCAAATGGAGCTTCACTGAAAGACAAGTTTAAAAGATTAAGAAATTCAGCTGAGTAAGCTGATTTATAGTTTAGATATGGCAAACCAATGTGCAATGCTAGATAATTTATTTTTCTTTAAAATTAAAGGCTAAAAATGCCAAAAGCTTTATTGGAAAAATGCTTGAAAAAGTTGACATTTCTTTAGCCTCTGTGTATCAGCTCTTACTTTCTCCTTCGTGAAAGGAAAACTGAACAAAATAAAGCAGAGATACATTTTTCTGCTCTATCTGTACTACAAGAAAGGCATATGTTCAAGCACGATATAGCATATGCTTTCCTTTTAGGGACATACTTTAGCTTTTCCAAGTATAGATGCAGTCATAAAAAACACGAAAATGGCCTCAAGAAATCAGTCCTTTGCCCGGTACCATTCATAACACAGTTCTTCTTGGACATCTTTTTCTCCCTTCATTGAAACTTCAGGGCCAACATCACATGGGCTTCACATGGAAGACTCTTTGAATAATAGCAGAGGTAGTCTATTGTTTCTACTTTTCTTTCTAAGCACTGGCTACTCATAAGCAGTTTGTGATGCTTTTAAGATTAATGGTTTAATCACAGTAGCTGGGGAACGATCTGACATACACTGAATATTTTTTTCTCACATACAGCTACTGTTCAGTAACGGAATATATACATTACTTAAAGTAGGAAATGCAAGTTTTCACAGCAACCCCTACATATAAACTGAAGCATGTCTGAGCTACATAAACACAGCTCTGTGATCTAGTTAGTATAACTATGTTTTGAAACATTTTCATCATATTATGTAATTAGGAATAAACCTGGGGAAAAAAAATTGTAAAAGAATGGGAGGAGACATCCATTAGAAGCTTTAAAAGTTCCAGACGGATAGAAATTGGCCAATCAAAAAAAAAAAAAAAGGTTTGTTAACTAATGTGCCGTTTTAATTTATGGATTTATGCAAAGTAAATATTTTTTTCTCCTTTTCCTTTTGTTAAAATCAATTAATGCAATTTTTCAAAAGTTTAACTGCACGAAGTCATTATTGAGACCTCATTATTATGAATTGCAGGAATCAAACTAATATTATGTCTTCCTTCATACTACAAAAATAGGTCGATATTAGTCAGTGTTGGTGTTTACTTGACACAGTAAGGCGATTGTCCTAGCTCTTGCTAGCTGCACATTCTGGGACCCTTGCTCTGATATCTCTGTCCCTTCATTCCTCTTAATCATTATGCTCTTCTTTTTGCGTCTGCCTACAAATTCTTCGGTTTGCTTTATCAGTTGCATCCAAATTTATCTCCTACTTCCCCAAAATATTATTGCTCCTTACTGACATCTATGAATTCATGACCAACATGCCCACGTGTCATCCTTTTCCAGCTATCACATTAAAGTAAATTGTATTTCCAACTTCATCTTTAAGCATTCATCTACAGCACATCAGGTTTTATGTCTATTCATCTGACCATTATGTGTTTCTTTAACTTCTCATAAAGCTTCGTTCATGAACTTTCTTGCGAATTTTGGGACAGAACTTCAACCAGTTATCAGTGCTTTTCTTCACAGCTTATGTGTTATAAGATACCAAAACTTAGCTTATGTATAATGATTGAAGTAATGATTTGCCTTTCTAAGAAGAATTTCGCATACAACTTTACAGGAATGTTGTCTTGTAAAAGCCACGTTCCGCCTATTTTTCCTATCTGAAACACTGTCACATCCTTACTCAAATTCTTCCTCCTAACTGAGACTCACAGAAAATGTGCCATAAAAGCTGTATTTTGAGTCTTCCGGAACATCATAAGAATAATGCACAGCGAGAAATCCAGTTCTTCCTCCTCTCTAAATCTTTGACGGGATTTATATCCAATGGGATTCCACAGCAGCTCATTTGGCAGTTTCATCTTTCCTTGAAGACCCACGTTAGTTCTGATATACGTTACTCAGCCAATACAAGAAAATACAGCAAGGTGTTTGAGGTCAGACTACACAAACACTTTCTGGTTTGGTTTCAAACTAGGCCATTATTAAAGGATGGTCCATTTAACATCTTTAAAATGCTTGATGGCCCTTGGTAGGCATGCACCTACTGCTCAAAAATCATAGCCCCTTTTTGTAATATTTTGACAATCTCAGCAGAAAAGCTCCGTGTCAAAGGAAAATCTTCCATGACTTCAGGTTTGACTTTTCAAATCAAAGTTAAAGGCTCTTGCCAAATATTGGAAGGAAATTGCATTGTTGCTGTAGCTATTCTGGAGAACAAAACAGGTCAGCTCTGACGGCTGCCAGTACTATTACCTCTCACAAGCTTTAAATATCCCGAGAAGATGTTTAAAAGCATTAGAAATACTCTGCAGCTGTTATACTATAATGAGATGCTGTGATATTTATTACAATATTTGGTGAAATTCTTTTACTGATTAATTCTTTCTAAACCAGAGCAGGACAATACTTTAAATTGCAGCCACTCAGTTTCACAGCTGATGCTAGGGACAGGTATGTGATACTTGGCAGCTTTGCTTTCTATAGATTCACGCAAACATTATATTTGGATTTTAATTTCCAAGCAATTTATCTTCTGCTCTGCTGCAATTCTAGCTTTTCTTCAGAAGAAAAGTCTCTGAATCTCAGCTGAAACTTCTGAATTTTACCGTTTTCCAGTCAAACTGTTAGCTCTAGTATGATTTTGATAATAAACTAGACATTTATCAGAGATCATTTGAAATATTTGGGAAACTTAAATGCCTTTTCTATAACATAATTCCAGCTTCTAGCATGTGAGGAAACTAAAACCAAACAAGTTTGCTTTTGGTTTTGGTCTGTTCTGCTACAAATGTTTAGATAGCTTTCACTGCAAATTTGCTGTGAACTACAAAAGTTTAATTCATTTAGAAGAAAGGATCACTTCCATTACTGATTATGATATATGAAAGGTGACATAATGTTTAAAGCCTGATGCATAATGGACAACAGAACCTACTTATTTAAATAGAAAGTATAGCTTAGGTGTAGGAATTACATTTAAAGTTATACTTATTAGAACTAGCTAAAAAAAAAAAAGCATAGCATTCTGGGGAAAAAAACCCCACAGTTCTGTTAAAACAGGCTATTTTTTAGGATTGTTCTTCTGCGTGGTGATTTTTTCCCAGGGTCATGTCTAAACATATTTTTTTAATTTCTCATTTCAATAAAGTCAAAGCTGTGGCGTAGACCTATGAGACTGAATAGGTGAAAGGTTTGCTGTATGTTTACACTGCAAGCCTAACACTATATGCCTTTAACATCAGAGATTATATTAAATACTTTATGGCATTTTGTTTGATCAAAGGAAAATATATTGGAAGGTTTGAACGTTCTTTTAAACCATTCTTTTCATAGGAACTTCCAAAGTCTGCAGTTTTCCTTTGAGGCTGGAAAGAAAAGGAAAAGAACAAAAAAAGGGATAACATTTCCCATAAAATGAAATATATTTCTTTTCCTATTTTCCATAATATTGTCAATGAAACATTCACCAGAAGTTAAACCCGACTCTCCAGTCAGTAATTAATATCTAGTCACATTGCCTTCAGATTCAGATCACATAACTGCAAGATGTAGGAATACTTTTCTTCTTATAATAACTATCTTTTATACTAAGTGATATCCCGGATATTTAAGATAAGGCCATATCTTTCACTACTGTGACAGTGTATCTGTAAATACACTGGGAAAAATCTGTTTCATTTACCTATAGCGCTTGGTGAACTGCCTTGTTGGGTAGGCTGGAGTTGAATTTTTCATTGTCTTATTGAGATTAGTGTTTTTTAAATATGGGAAAACCTCACTAATGCTCTGGAGAAATGACCCAAACCATTTTGTTGTTGTTCTACTTACAAAACTTCCCCGAAAAAACCCACCTCGCTATACCCCCTTTGATGATCCACCAAACATCCATTCAGCCAGATGTTGAGTGACTGATCTTCTTCTAGACACGTTACTGAATGTGCATGCTAAGAAGTTGTATTCCCTCCTTCTCAACATCTGCTGTCACTCTTCCTCCTTGTATGTCCACTTGCATTGTAGTCATAGAGCTAATTTTCACAAATTCCGGGCAAGAGCACTGGATCGATAAATCCACACAGAATAGCAGTATATCCTGCTATCGAAGTACAGCAGCAAAGAAGACAAATTCATTCCAGCAGGTTTTCAGACAACATGATTGACTCTAGCTGACTCTTCCCTTAATGCATTTTTTTCAAAGCTACAGGAAGGAGATTTGAGCACATACAGCAAGTTCACAAAGAGCAGCTTTCAAGCTGCTTTTAGAGAAAAGAGTATTTTTAATACAAGCACCAAAAAAAGTTGTTCCTTTTAAAAAGGAGGATTCTCTGTAGCTTCTGCTAAACCAGCTTAAGAAAGAGGATAACACTGTGACTAAAATATTTGTACTTCATCACAGTCCCTTTGAATAATAATAAAAACAAGAAAGAATCGCTAGTTTATTCATGTTTCCTAATGATACAGAGAGGAAAGAAGTATCTAAACAATGAATATCAATGCAGAAACTCAGACTGTAAAATCAATATGTCAGCTCAGTAGAGCTGAGCTTCTTTCTAATGCTGCTGTTCCAACAGTAGAGTTTACCTTCTGAATTATATATGTATTGACCTAATTACATAAATATTGACTTTGCTTTATATGAAGCCTTTTTCAGTCTCAGTGTAATTACAATGTCAATATTTGTTGCGTGTAATAACACTGAATTTAGACTTGTTAATTTTGATTGATAGTGGCATGCCACAAGTTATTATATGGGATAAGACAGTTAGTCTAGAAGTATGCATAGCAAATACAAGCAGCTGACAACGCTACCAAATCTGAGTGTGTCTCCAAGACCTTCTGTTTCCGACTGTTTAATCAGGCAGAGGAAATAAAATGGGTGATCCATACAAAGCCCTGTTTTGAGATGGAGAAATATTTACCCTCATCCAAAAAAAGTACAAATATTCAGCCAGGAACTCGGTAAAAGAGTTCCTGTTGAAAGTCAGCTTTACCATATTGCCTTACAATGTTGTAAATTCTGTTTACGTTGTGCCAAAATGGAGGGTTTATATAGCAACAAGTATACTTTGCTGCATACCTTCCGTCAGGTACACGTTATTCTGGAATGATATTGGGACCCAGACACAAACCATTTCACATTAAATTATTTCCCTTTTCCTTCAAATCCAAGAAAGATGTGAGCAGTGGACTTTTAGGTACTGGTGGGACTTGCAAAACTGTTCATTTCAATCTGCAAATGTTTGTTGAGATATATTTCTACAAGAACAACTTTGTTCAGAGCTGGCAGACCTCTGAACTACTTTCAATGATGAATAGCCGTATAGTGCAGCGTATGTGTCTAGATGCAATTATAAAGGATTTTGAATTTGGCAGTAACATGAGAATTAGGAACTAAACTGTGACAGTCTGTGTGCTGAGGATATTTAAATTTGTTCTAGCTGTGACATGTTGCCAGTGGTGACAAGGCATGCATCATATTGTATTTTCTTATTTGTCTCAGCAGGGATGCCAGACAAGACGAACCTCAGTGACGTAAAGCGAATCCATCAACCCAATGATGGCAGCACTTTAGACACAACTGGAGCGGGATGTACAACAATGGCTGATTATGTGACATTTATGCTGATTAGTTTGGTAACACTATTTCTCAGTCTTTGGTAACTGTTTAGCTCTGGCTTGATATGTGTCTCCTTGTACGTGTTTATCCCCACTCACAAGCCTGGAATAAAGGATCTGGTGGATACAGCAATATTTGTGATAGCTTGTATAATATCAGCTTCTCTGATCTTAGGCCTGAATATTAATAAAGTTGTTTGTGTAATATTTCCCTGTGGTTTTTTTTAACACCTGTATAGTCACGCAACATCATGTTTCCTTTTATAATATTCTGTGTTAAAAATAAGTTGACTATGATACTATTTCTCTTAAAAGCAATTTGGAAAAAGGAGATCACAGAATCACCGGGTTGTGGAAGGGGCCCCTGGAGATAATCTCGACCGACCCTGTGCTCAGAACAGGGTCAGCTAGAGCAAGGTGCCCAAGGCCAAGCCCTGTTGGTTTTTGAACGTCTCCAAGGATGGTGACTCTACAGCCTCTCTGGGCAACCTGTGCCAGTGCTCGAACACTTCTAGCAAAAAAAGTTTTTCTTACATTTCAGTGTTTTCTATTGCATTTCAGTTTGTGCCCATTGCCTCTTGTCCTGTCACTGGGCAGCACTGAGAATAGTCTGGCCCAATCTTTACTCCCCTTATCGGGTATTTATACACTTTTATAAGATTCCCTCTGCATCTTCTCCAGGCCAAAGACTCCCAGCTGTCCCAGCTTCTCTTTGTCTAAAACTTGTTCCTGTCCCTCAAAAATCTTCCTGGCCCTTTGCAGGACTCTAGCCAGTATGTCCAGGTCTCTCTTGTCCTTGGGAGCCCAGACCTAGACACAGGGCTCTAGATATGGTCTCACCAGCGCTGAGCAGAGGGCAGGGATCACCCACCTCCTTTGACCTACTGGCAACGCTTTTCCTAATTCAGCCCAGGAGGACGTTGGTTGTCTTTTCTGCCAGGGCACATTGTTGGCTCATGTTCAACTTGGTGTCCCTCAGGACCCCCAGGTCCTTCTCTTCGAAGCTGCTTTCCAGCCAGCATGCACTGGTGCATGGAGTTATTCCTGCCCAGGAGGAGGATTTGGCATTTCCCTTTCTGGGACTTAACGAGGATCCTACCAAGCCTTTTCTTCAGCCCATCAGGGTCCTTGTGAATTGCAGAACAACTCCCTGGTTTATCAGCTACTCCTCCCATTTTTGTATCTTCTGTGAGAACTTGCTGAGAGTGCACTCTGTTGCATCATTCAGGACGTTAATGAAGAAATCAAACGGTATCAACCCCTGGGGTAACCCAGGAGTAACTGGTCTCCACGTGGACTTTGTGCTGCTATTCACAACCCTACATAGAACTGATCGCAACTGAGGGAACAGTTGCTCAGTGCTCTATGAGTTTTGTATTTAAAGTCCTGCGTTCTGGGACGTGATCCCTGCCAAACAGAAGTTGTTGAATTTGCCCTTCTGTCTTTCTTCAAAAAGCAAAAAAATCCACAGTGTAAACTCAGCTAATTTCAGTAGGAATTACTTTTCATTGTTAAGATAAACTACATGTTCGATACTCTGTATGTATACGCAGATACACATATAACCGCATTTTATCTAGAGATTACAGCAAGGTTAGGATGCAACGTTGGATTAAGGTACCTTAATCTATATGTCTACATACACATATTTACGTACGTGCTCTATAAGCTGTCTCTGCAGTCACTGGGAATACAGGGTAACATTCAACTCCCAAAATACCAGCCATGAGCGCCAGTGAAGATTCTGTAAAAAAAACCACCTGGAGCCCAGCTGCTGCTCTGAAGGGCCGTAGGTCCTTCTGCGGGCAAGGGACCAGAGCCCGTCGTCAACACAGTCCATGAAGCCCAGTGCATTATTCAGCTCCTATGGAGACAGACACCTAAGAAAGCAACTCAGTTGCCCAAAAGGAATTGTCTGGAGCCACCGAAGATTTCTTGGAGTGTTCAAGACATTCTCATGGGGACTGGCATATACGATGGGGAAATTCCAGTGGCTTCCTTAAATGGGAGCCATCTGGAGTGGCAGCTGGTAGCTAAGCGGGATATCCTTGTGTATCTCAGATAGATTTAGATACGCATATGTAGGCCCATGAATCATACACCAAGTCTCCACCACCAATGTCGGGAGCTTGTAGACCTAGTTGAAGTGATGACGCGTGAATGCAAATCTGAGTCACAACATGAATCCCAGCTCAGGTTCTTAAGCTTTATAAGATGAGGCAAGCTAAAGTGCTCCACAGTACTAACGGTACATTATATATTACTGTTACAAGATTCGATTATCCTGCCATGACTAATTCCCATGTCATTTTAACCAGAAAGCATTTAAGAGTATTTTGTAGTTATTTCACCTGTACAGTCCTTTACAAGAGAAAAAAATAAAGAGTACAGTATTGTGTGCACTCATACTGTACCTAGAACTATTCCTAGACTGTAAAAAAGTTAATTTTATATGAGATGAATGTAAAGAAACGTATGTAAACATTTTTATTCCCAAACGCGTGCATTAGTCATTAATGTGCACAGTATAGCGTACAGGTAAACAGATAGAAAATTTAGAAAGGCAAGTGAACATTTCTAAGAGCAATTCCGTGTCCAGATAAACATCATTAATAGGCATGTGTGCCAGGGAGTACATTTTTCTTGACCTCTTTTTTTCTTTCGCAGCATTTGGAAACCAGCCTTTCAAATTCACTTGTCCTTGTCTCAGCATACACTCAAATTATGACATCAGTAATTCAGGGAAAGAAAATCTGATTTCATTCTTTTCCTTTTTCATGCCAGCTCAAACCAGTAATCAATCTAGTCTGGCAAAAGTATTGTTAACAATGACCAGTATCAGTCACTTTAAGGAAAACAGACTGAAGCTTTGAATAAGAGATTCAGAATTGGAGAAAAAGTTCTACCAATACTCAGAACTTTATTTATATCCTGAAGTGCTTTGCTTCCATTCCTCACTTTTGTATGTTGTTCAAGACCTTACTGATGGCACCAGGTAGTCAAGGAGGTAATAGTTTATTCTATAGCATCTTGGAAACACAAGCCCCATTTTCAAATAATGATAAAAAATAGGTCCTAAGGCCTCTTCAGGTATATGCTAATTACTAGTCTGTGTTACTCTTCAGTTTTTTCATGGGCTGCTCCTTTTATCTTCTACACTGCACCTACACAAAATCATTTCGAAGAACCCTTCTGGAGTGGACAATTAGGTCTTTCCTTCCCAGACACATACCAACACACTAGTGGCAATATAAATAGGATAGTGGAAGGTCTGGAGACCCCTCACTGGTCCCGAGACCTCGTTCACCCTCCCGTCCCGTCTAGCTCTAGGCATCCCCACGCACTCCACGCCATTGCTTAGACTCATCCATCTGCCAGGCTGCATCATGGTTCTTTCATCGTTATCTACCATGCTATAAAGAAATATTCTTCTTTCTTGAAGAACTACAAAAAGTCATTAAACCGGCTCAGAGCAAGGAGAAGGAAGGCAAGCTGTTTGGCAATCTGTCTCAAGGTTACCTTGCAAGGGAAGTACCCTTGTAGGAAACTGTGGGAACATGGCGGGATGTTGAAGTGTAGCTCCAAGACTGGCAACTGGAGGAAAACAAAACTTGAAATGTTGCCCGTGTTGAAGCCAACAACGACATGAGGAATAACACTGAGCAGAAAAACGTAGAGTGTATTAGAGAAGCCAGGAGGAGAAAAAATTAAAAAAGACTAAACCGCAGATCATGACAATACGGTGTAAAAACAACCGTATGCACATGAAATGGCGGACCATATGCAGTCCATATGTGAGCCGCTCAGGGTCAAGTGCCTTGGGATGCAGAAGCTTTTCCCAAAAGCCGGTCACACCGGCAGCACAGGGCTGCCACCGAGCTCCCCAGGTGACCTGAGGAATGGCACCTAGGTCTTGGCTGCTCCGAGTAATTTGCTTTTACTGAGACACTTTTAACAGTCTAAAACTTCTCCCAAAACCTTTGGTGAATGAGATTTTTGCTTTGCTTTGCTTTCTCTTAAATAAACTTCTCATGTATTATAGCTGATCTTGTTTAAAGCAGGAATGTTTTACGCAACATGTACCATTTTTCAGACAGACACTCATGCAAATGCTGTTTATACTAAAAATGCAATGGATATCACCATTAAAGTTGTGTAACTGGTCTCAGTACAATTTTTAAAAAGCAGCAACTGGAGGGTAAGAGAGCTTTGGAGGGAATAATTTCTTGGAGCACAGTGTAGTTACTTCTAAAACTATAACAATGTAACAGGTTATCTTTGTCTTTCTATAGATAGATAGATACACATATACATCCTTTATTTCTCTACACCTGTGTTTTTATATGTTTACTAAGATCATATTCTTGTTCAGATTATAACAGGGTTTAGATTAACCTAGCAAAGATTTCAGATTAATATTTCCATAACGTCTTCTCAGGACCATGAATTAAAATAGGTGGTTGAAGCTATCTCTGCTTAGGCTTTTTTTTTAAGTTCAGTTCTACCCTGAAATAGTTGTGCAAACACGAATCTTATTCAGCAAATGATGTTTTTTTCGATGTGGTCTGAGTCACAACTGATTATAATAGGAATTAAAAAAAAAAGTTGATTCTAACTGCATTAGACTAAAAAGCTAATGTAGCTCTAGTAAAACCCAGAATCTCCTCTTGCAAGTCTCAGCAAGTCATTAATAAAGTTCTAACTCCTAATTCTTTCTTCCTGGTGATGCACGAACAAAAAATCTGGCTTGACAGATTTTGCCAGACAAAATTTGCATGTCTGGCAGTTGGAAACTTTGTCTTTTACTTCATCTTGGAACTTGTAAATGTGAAACGCTAGGCACAATATACCTGGTACCCCGTCAAGCTCTTTTACCGGCTCACACTGAAGAGGAATAATAACACGCTGAGCATCTGCGGTTGGGATGACTCAGTCGATGCATCTCATCACCCCTTTGTGAAGATCCCCTGCTGCGCATGCCTAATTTAGGTGTCACGACGAGGTCTCTCCAGGTTTGGCAGGCAGTCGAAATCAATTGTTAGTCTCTTGAATTTAAGTCACGTGGAGGTTTTTCTCAGTGGCAGTTGCTGATTTTCCTCCTTCTCTCAGGGTCACTCCCTCTCCCATTTGCGCTGGTACAAGAGTTGACAGGACGATGAGGTGAAACTGCTCCGGGTGTTTCTGACCCAAAGGATCTCCCTGATCCAGGTCACCTTGCATCTCCCCAGAGAGCAGCGCCGGAACAAGGGACGGGGCGGCCATAGCGCTCACGGCAGTTTAGTCACACGTTTATTGCAACGTTAGGTACAAAAAAATATTTTAATAATGCAAAAAAAATTGTTTTCCCAGTTCCCAGTCGCACCTTGCGCAAGGATTCATACTTCAGTATCTAAAGCAGGACACGGCCATTTAAAAAATCATAGCAAAGTCTGATTTTATTCATAGGCATGCCACACATGAAAGACTGTAACAGATCTCTTACTGCCCAACGTATACATCGGTATACCTTCCCCTGAGCCAGATCCCTTTCTTTGTCCCCTATAGCTGTGTCTGTAGGGGATTGGTATTGTATAGTAGGAGAATGTGCTTTCCTGTTTACTTGTAGCTTACTTTATTTTTATATATATATCTATATATAGATATATAGATATATATAGATATATAACACCTTTGTGCTGGCTGTTAAAAAATATTGTTCATGTCTGTTCACATTCCTGCTTTTTGGCAGAGAGAGGTGTTCATGAAATCCTTACCTTCCACCTTTTTTTTAAAAAAGATCAGAGCTTTATTGAGTAAAACAAAGTATGGGATACCAGGCCTTCACAAAGGTAAAAAGCAACATGATCCTGAGGAATAATCGTTGCTTGTCATGTATACCTTTAGCAAACTACCAAAAAAACCTTTATTTGTAATTTCAGAGCATTGGTAGGACTGGTAATTAGTGCATGGGGCAGGTTCTTCTTTTAGACATTTGTGATACTACTGAATTCCATGGATATACCTGCAAGCGTAGCTTGTCTTTGTATTATCTACACGCAAAACTGAACTGATACATGCAACACAATAAGATTGTTTTCGGAAAGGCATCGCAGCATTACAGGTAATAGCAATTTATCTTTCTCTGCTCTATACTGGTTATATGTATACCATGACAAATAAAAAAAAATAATTTAGTAAGTAAAAATTTATATTATGAACTCTTACCTATATGACTGTAAGGAAAAAAATCATGTATTTTCCTATGAAATACGTAACTTGATGGTAAAATTTTCGGCATTTTAGTAATCTAAACAGCAAGGGTACAAGGAAACTACTTGTGCTCAAATATGTAAGTAGACTTGCACACTAATACTTGGTTAAAACAAGCGTTTTGCAGTACTGTCTTAATTTCTTTGATTTCAGTCTTTTGCCCTGAAAATCCTGTTTCTCTATAACGCTTTAGAAAACCACCAAGACCAAGGATAGCTGTTGACAATGGAATTTCTATGAGAAATAGTTAGGTATACTCTTGATAGGCACAAAGGTTTCTAAATCGTATCACGTTAGTTACAGTATTCTACAAATAAAGACCACAGAAGATCAGCTTTATGGAAGACTGTAAGCATCCATGCAATTTCCAAATCCTAGGAAACACCACAAACCCACTCGTTAAAATAAAAAACATAAAGCAAAGTTGCTTTAGACCTGTTTCTTTAGGCGGGTGGGGGAAATCATCGAAACGCATGGTCTAGAACTTAAACTCCCACTGACTGACCCTTTGCCGCACTCTGGACTAGTCCAGTGGCTGAAACATAGAGGCCTAATTTTACACTTTTTGTTTATGTTTTTTGTTTTTTGTTTAAGTTTTGTTTATGGACAAAGAGGAAATGCACCAGACATATAAAGCCAAGAGTTTACTATTAGTATAACTAAAATCTTAACAATCGAATTCAAGAACCATTGTTGGTCCAGATCTACTTATTACAGAAAATGACAGAAAGCATAGTTACCTGGTTAGAATATTTCTACACAGAAAAAGTCTCAGTAAGAGTAATAATACAAATAAATGGTAATGCATAAACTACGTAGTCTCCATCTTTTGGGGAGTTTTATACTCATCGTCTGATCATTTTATACTCGTCATCATTTTATACTCGTCCACTGTTTGTCTGGGTCTAAAAACTGCTACTTTCAGACTGCAGAAGAGGGATTAGGTCAGGTCGTCAGCATCTGGAGTCCTTCAAAGGGAGAAATAGGGTGTTGATGGTTTATTCTTCCTCACCTCAGCCTTCAGTTTATGTCATTTTTATACATTTACTAACACGCTTTTATACCTTTGCAATGAAGAGATTAGCTCAAGGATCCATAACATTTAATATGTGAAGTTACAAGCTATAAATTTCACTTTGAACATGGGATTCAGTCCAGCTAATTCCTCCCAGCTTCTCCTTCCAGGAGAAAAACTACTTCTAAAGTGCCACCTCTCTTGATTAGGTGCAGAGGGAATTTGGTACCTACCCTAGCAGGACTGCTCTTCTACACCGCCTGATCTTCCGGCACCAAGACGGGCACCGCTGAAGCCGAGAAGGGTAGGAGAGCCCCGCAAACCACCTCGTTCAGCGGCAGCGACCGAACGGACCCCTTTCCCTCATGGATGGACTTTGCTAAGAGGAACAGCGGGAGTACGAGGCTGGTCAATAAACTGAAACGGGCTGGGAGAGTAGGGACCGCGCGCCTTGGCCACCACGCACGGCTTTGCAACTTTTGGTCGTTTTTTTACGCTTTGTTTCTACCTTGACCTTGTTCAAGTCCTACTTAAGTAAACGCTTTTTATGGAACTTACTGCTGTCTAGCAGACAAATGTTGTTCGCTGGGCACACAGACAGTCAAATGAGTTTTCCGTTCTCCTGGGTGGGTGTTTATCTGCACTTGCCTGTGAGTTTAATGAAGAGGGTTATAAATTGAATCTGGACCTTTTTGCTTGGAATCTGTTTCTGCCAGGATTAATATTGCTATAAACAACGTGAGCGCTTAAATCATTTCCTCCTATTTCGCCACTAAATTCCATCCTCACCCCAGTTTCCAAAGGATCGTCCTGGGATAGTTTTGCATTTGGGTGACCATTTTTGCTTCTTTTGCTCACGAAACCTCATATATAGACAACTTTTTGTGTACAAATCACCATTCAGTACTCACACAAATGCTTCCCGATGTGTTTTTCTTAGACATCTTTTTCTCCTTCCAGCAATAATGGATGCCACACATACAGAGATGAAACACACCTAATCCCAGGGATTTACTGCATTAAGAATGAAGCCTTTCAGACACCACAGGCATGACAGCAGAAGGTACAAAGGCTAACAACCCTATCAATAAAGAGCAAGAGAAAGAATTCCAGATGACTTTATTCTCTTTTCACTCCACATTTTAAAATTCGGGTGAAGATAAGAAAAGTTTGGAAAATAAACATACTGTATTAAGAAAATTGTGATTTAACTCTACAAAATCTTTTCATTTTTTGAGAAAATTTGAGTGTGAAAACAAGGCTCCTCCAAGAACAATGCTGTACAAGTTATTTATGACAAAGCTGTAAATCACACAAAACCCATCTACTTCTATATTTCTGGAAAATTACTGGAATTTCAGATCATATTATTTGAGAGTTTGTAACCCCATGAATATACGTGCTAATTTGACCAATGTGGAATAATGTAGAAATGAAGAATGAAGAAAACAGACCATGTCAGATGCTGTGGTTTACCAAGGAAATGCAGATGAAATTTGCTTTTCTCTACTGAGATTTTCTCTTCAGTTTTCTGTTAATTTAATATAAAAGCTTGAAGCCAAATTCATTGATCCTCACTCAATAAAATCAAAGCCAAAACAGAACAAAAGACCAAAAAAAAAATAAAAATAGGGAGAACATTACATTAGTCCAATAGTCAGAAATCTGTGATGGAACTCCTGAGAAATTTCATTCCTATTTCTTAAGTGGTTTATGTATTTTAAATGTATTGTTCCCAGATAAAATACAGACACAGTCCAGAGAGAAGACAGTAAGCTTTCGGACTGTGAGTAAACCTCACTATCTGTGAGCTCTGGTGGTCGAGCAGCTTTTTTGTTATGTCCCTCTAAAAGATGTGGTTGTCCCCTAGAAGATATAGTGTCTGCTCTTGGGTCGCCACAGTTTACAGCCCAGCAATTTGCAGAAACACGTTAGGGTCTAATCTGCTGTGGCAAGGACAAACACTCATATCACTGCTGAAAAGGCAGCAGCCTCCAGGAGAGAAGAGCCAAGACCAGTACCAGTTTCCCTGGTCCTACTGGAAACTCTCTGCTCATGGGAATCAGAATTCTGAGTGCTGAAACTCTAGCCAAGTACCGCCTTCAGCAGAAATGAGAAAAATAAAATTGTGTGCTAACTTACATGTGTACATGTAAACATGCATCTGTACATAAGCAGACATGTACTAATATATCAGCTAAAGGATCACCAACACAATCTATTTATTTTTTTAATTTTTTTTTTTTTTAACAGATGTGGTTTCTTTTCCTTTAAGTCGTAAGAGGATTTTGGAAAAACATCCTTCTGTATTAAAAAAATAAAAAAAGGCAACATACAACTGACTGAACAGTCAGGAGAGAAAGACAACATAAACATTTACTTTCACATTTTGATCTCTGAAGAGATAAGCATATTTCATAGCTATCTCTATCAGGTGTCCACGTACGAGTCTTCAATGAGAAATACTGGTTATCTGTGCACTAAAACATCTGGTTTCCAAGACCATAATTTGACTCTGAAAAAGATCCAATGGCATCAATATCCATTGTTCTTATTTTTCCCAGTTAAACTGAAACTATACTGGGCCAAAGAAGTAATTAATATGCAAAACAGTGTTACCCTAAATGTTTTTGAAATCCCTGCGTACCTATAAACTCCGTCTAGTTCTCTGGCAATACAGATAAAAGCACAGATGTATAACCACTGACAAGTATGGATATAGTTCATCCCCACAACTGCATAATCATTTTGTTGTCTCTCTCGCATTATACCCTATTGCTCCTCTTGCATGCTGATTTTATTTAATATTCTGTATATTGGTCAATTTTAGCATTTTGTTTCTAATCTGACTATTGATTTGCAGAGCAGATCTGTTTCTTTCTAGGTTTGTTCATGGCCTACTGAAGGGGAATCCCAATGTTATTCAGGTCTATCGACACTACTTCAAATATTTGTGCTTAAAAAATAATTAGAATGAAGGAAGGCCAATCCAGATAGCAGGTACAGGATATTATTGCTGGTATGCAAAATTCAGCCTTTGTTTCCAGACACAAACTTTTCATTTGGCATCTGTTGGTAATTTTAACAGACTTCAGACCAGAAATCAGAAGAATCCACTAAATTCATAAAACTGTGAATTTCTTCATTAGGTTTCCTGAAAAGGCAAGTGGGAAAACCAACAAACCCCCGAACCCCCAACTTTGTGCTTTTCAGATAGGTCTGGATATGTTTAGGGAAGTAATTATGTGATTTGTGTTGCCTGGGATAGTGGCAACTGCATTTCATCAGTCGGGAGGTCCTGTGCTCATAACTGCTTTTCACTCCGTGATGCAGCATCCATTTTGCAATTCCTGCTTCTCCTACAATGACTGCACCGAGAAATTTCATTACTCGTAAGTGTTAAAAAAACCCCATCACTAAATAGGTATCGAGCCCTCAAAGGCAGATTAAGAAGGGCTGAGGAATTCCAATGAGTTCGGGCACTTTTCCGTCTCGGAGCATAACACTTATTCATCCACTGCTAAGTGGCTAGATAGGTTACACTCTCCATATATCCGTATGGATATATGGATACATATCTTTGCAGGCAGCAATGTTTGCCATTTCTGTTTATATACACGATCTTCTTTATCACAGTCGTCTTTTCCACTTTCCTTCTACTTTTATTTATTAGGGTGATAAGCCATATCTTATCAGAGACCCTACGCACAGAAGGACAAATTTACTTCTATGATACGCCAGCCTGTTCCAGAGAATTTAGCCCAATTATCACAGGAGCTCGATAAACCAAGTAAGGGATAAGGTGCTTATGAGCTGTTTCGGTTTTAGACCGGTTGCACAATTTTAGGCAAACGCCGTTTGCTTTATTTGCTAGCTTTTTGCTGGGCTGTACTGAAGAACACTGCAGTTTGAGGCATGTTGCGACTAGTACGTTTGATTGGCAGTTTCAGCAAATAGGCTGAGGTTTGAACAAGCAGAAGCTGAACTGCACCAACCTCTATCACTGATTCTTCCAAAATGGAGCTGAAGACGATGCTTTGACAGGGCAATGTCAGGAAGCCTGCAGTGCTGCGGCGGGTGTTGTTTGTTCAGTGTCGAGATAAAAAACGTTATATTCTTGCACTGTCACTCTGACACATTTCAGGAACAAAAATGGCTTGTAGAAAAGACTTATAAATCTATCAGATGTTAAGGCAAAATTAAATCTACATTTCATGAAGGCTAGTAATTATCATTTCTCAAACATTGCGAGATGGTTTAAATAAAATGTTCTTGAAGATTTGTGATCTACAGCACATTGTATTGAAATAGCTTTACATCAAAGCTTGACACCGGCTTTTCACCAAATTATATCTTTGCTTTATGACGTATGACCATAGAGTCTCTCAAATTGTGAGGTTAAAAACAAAACTCTTGCTTGCAGACCTAGCTCTGCCCTTTATTTCCCTACCCTTCAGGCTGTGTCTCATTTATTCAAAAAGCTTCAAAACATTGAGTCTCCGAATGAAACTGAATTTTCCAAATTCAAATATCCCATCTGAATGTTGCCCTACCCTTTATGACACAGTAAGTACATTGTGAGATGTTACATTCTGTCTTTCATAGCAAGAATCAAACAACAAGAAAATCCATAGCACAGTGTAAACAATGGCCAGTTTCTTGTGCAGAGAATCTCTAGTGGATAAAAATTCCGAAAAGACTCCATCTTATTCCCTCCAAAAGAAGAAGCTATCAGAGGTTCAGGCCTTGGTGCCATACTAGTACACGGCCCAGGTTTAGATGATGAAAAGTCTTATTAAAGTCCTTATTAAAAGTCCTTATATCCAGGAGGCCACGCAGAACGTTGTAGCCGATTTTTTTCCGCAAATTGGCAATAGTTGTACCAATAACTTGCAATACCTTCTATAAGGAGGTCCTTCTATAAGGTCTTTCTATAAGGACCTATTAATTTCAGGAAGTATGAGGTTACTAAAATGTTACCTGTGGGATGTGGGATTTTACTTAACTGATTAAGTCTTTTGAAGTAAGTATGTAATACTTGGTGGTTCCTCCTGTGGAGAGACTGAAAATGTGTTATTTGTGCCTCTGTGCTGGAGATCGTATTTAATCCCTAACACTGTGTGTAGTCAATACTCGGGATTTGTACCGTACCTCCTGATCTGTTTTATTTTTCATGTTTGAATTAAAACTTTGACAGTATGCTAAGGCTTGTCTCTATCTTCGCATGTTAATGTACATTTAGGACATTGTGAATGAGTGCCCATTTCAGAATGTCAGAATATTCCCCTACCGCCAGCTACAACTAAAAGTGTTTTGCAAAATAAAAATAACAAAACTTTATTCACTGCTTCATTTGAAAATAACTTTATAAGTAACTTAGAGTTATCATTGTAATAACTTACAGGATCACTGTAAGGACTTTTCTAGCTTCCAGGCCTATGGGCACCAGCTCGTACTACTCTAAATCTTTCCAGATATTATTAAATCTGGCCTTCCTCCAATGCATGAGGTGCAGCCCAGCTCACCTGGAACCTTCTGTCTGTTCTGTCAGCGGTGTATACAAACTGCCAAAGGCATCTCAATTTCCACCGGCGCACCTGAAGAACGAATGAGTGAAAAGATGCGTAGTCACAAGTGAGAAATGTCAGCTGGTAGGTTTTTTTCTGTCTTCTCTCCTTTTTCTCAAAGAGGTAGCAATACCTTAGCTAACAGTGAAGTTAAGAAGACTGCCAATTTTGAGTTCCAAAGGGGAAAAAATACCTCTGCCTCTAGCACGGAAGAAATGCCTCATTCCATGGTAATGAATGCAAAAAAAAGATGAGGCAGGGGGAATTATGTAAGAGGTTTTCATTCGTCTGGCTAATCTTCATCATAAAAAACGGAAGCAACCATGAATGAAAGTAAGCCTGTGTATCTCCAACTGCGTGCAGCAGGAGACGTCCATGAACTGCAGCACGTCGCATTCACAAGCAAATCCCTAAGACTGTACCAGAAGAGGTAAGCGTAGATCTAGGCATTCTTCGAATGTGTTTTCTCCAGTTGCTAAGTCTTAATTTAAAAGATGCAGTCATAATACAGAAGGAATTATCTAATAAATGTAAGACACTAAATGCAGATACTGATATTCTACTGTAAGCTTAAGGACTCACCTGTTGCACTTCTGCAAGTGCTGACAGCTGTAAGTTCCCAGATAAAGGGAATAATGATTTATACTGAATAACACTTCTTCCCCAAAAGTCTACAGAAAAAGTAGCATCGTTTGAGATCAAATTACATATTTTGTCATTGATTCTAGAAGTAACAGCAGTCCCTGCTTCCCTTGCAGGGAATTTCTGGTATAGAGATTCAAGCCTTTGTCATCTGTTCTGTCAAAAAACATCAGCAAGAAAACAAACCTGACTAAATTCGATGAGGTTTTCATCAAAAAACTAAGTAGTATATTGAAATCTCTTAGTATCCTGGAAGACGACTACCATTCACTGGACAAAACCTTTGAGCTATTGAACAGAAACTTTGAGAAATCAATTCTGAAAGGAAAAGTCATAATTCTTTTCCAGCAAATATCAGAAAAGGTGGTCTGGACTTTTTTTAGGATGCGTGTATACTCAAAGGAAGCATACAGTTCACGGAAAACTGCCACAATAAACCTTGTATTTTGAAATCTTTGAATGAATACCTAGATAAAACCTTGCTGAGAATGTAAAATAAATTGAGCTTGTAGGCAGAAGTGATAGAAGTTATCTCACTTAAGCTCGGTCTTCTAAAAGAAACGTGTTTGGCCCAAGCCTGTCCAGACTCTCACTTAGTCACCGGTGAGACGTTTGCAGTACATCTCCTTTTAATATAAGCTTCTATGGCAGTAAAAATGAATTCTGCTCTGGACATGCATGTCTTCCTCAACTCTAGGTAAAAAGAGCTTCGATGACTAAATTACATAAGGTACCTAAGCTTTAGATAGCAAATAACGAGACTCTAAATGCAGTTATGATTATGAAAATCTTTATTAGAAGGTTGATTATTATTATGTAAGGAAATGAAATGGATGTTAAATACAGTACATTAAATTGATGTTAAAAATGTTGATGCCTTTCCAAGATCTAGAGACTAAAGAAAAAGCATAGGCTTAACCACATCTATCAATACAGTTATATTTCTGATGCGCTGAATTCAAGCAACCAACGCTGCAGCTATATCAGCCCCGTTGGAGAAATGACCTGGCAATAGGACGTTGGATTGTTTATATTCATAGGGCTATGTTAGACCCGGCAAAGAAAAAATTTCTTAGAGAGCAGAAAGTATCATAACCTGGCCTTCCAGCTAACAATTAGCATTGCTACAAATTCAATTTGACAGGAGCACGCATAAATTCAGCTTTCTGCCAGTAGCTGTAAACTTCAAAAACAACAAAGTCATTTCCATTGATATGGGATATTAATGGAGATGGTCTGGACCTGAAAGGAAAGGTTGGTGCATTTTAGATCTTTGCTAATGAAATTAATGAACAAAGCCATAACGTCTAATGGATTAAATATTACATTAGCAGTCCATTTCCAAAGGACTGATGAGTTCCTTGCTGGTTTCAGATGATATTTTAAACTGACAAGTGAGACTGGCCAGCAGTCTGAAGAACTGAGCGTCTCTGATTTTGTTTACCGAAACACCATAGAAAAAGCACCAAATCCACCCCTACCATCGCCACCAAAACAGCAATAAGAAAAGGCTGTTATTGGCCAAGTTCTGCTTGACGGCAAGACTAGAGAGTAATGTTATCTCAGGGTATGACTCAGTATCACAGATGCCTTATACAAAGGCTAATGAGCCTGTTGCTGGTACTGAAAACACAATTTGCTAGTGGCAAAAGTAACAGTAAGTCAGTATTACCACTAATTTGCTGGTTATTTTTCTTCATTCACTAGCTCATAAATTCCAACAGTGTTGCTTCTAGGGAAATACCAATTGCTGTGAAAAAGGCATGTAAATATGTCATAACTCTAAGTGCTTTTGTGACAGGATTATTAATATTTGCAATTCACATATATCATTGAAGAGATGAAATTTAAACTTTTCTAAAATGTCAAGGAAATCTGTTTGCTTGGATTTAGAAATGAACAGTAAAGAGGACTAAATGGCAAGAAAAAAGCCAAGATCGTTGTAATATCTTCAAGTGATTTCTAGTTTAGTTGCTTGAGAGAAAAAAGAGCTAATGGCTTGCCAACTTGTAAACACAACAGTTTTCCTGAAAACACTGTTAGACAAATATTCTCTAATAACGCTCAAAGGGTAAATAAAATATTTATTTCTGTGCGGCGTATTTTTGTCAACTATTATTATCTTTATGGATGGAGAAGCCCTTTTAAAAGAATATAAAAGTTAATGGCAGGAAGTTTTGACTCTATCGAACAATTGTTGGTTTACTATGACCGAGCAGAAGTGAGCAAAGAAAGCCTTGTAGTTATTTGCATTAGTTTGTGTTTTATCTCCAAAAAGATGTCTCTGAACACAGTCAAGACCAGCTTGGATAACAAACATGATGTCAATTTAATGATACCTAGCCAAGTACAGATTTTTTAATCAAAAAAGTTTGGTTTAAGTGTAAATTTAGAGAAACATCTCTGCCGAAAAAGTACACTTGACAACATGGGGTTTTCCTTACCATAAAAGTTACCGTATTTCCAGGGAAATTTTCTTTGTAACAGGTACTGACAAGTGAAAGAGGGGTGGGGAAAGGGGCAGGAGGAGGGTTGGGAAGGAGAGAACGAGAGGGAGGGAGAAGGAGGGAGAGGAAGATTGAGAGAAAGGATGGGGCAGAGAAGGAAAGAGAGAAAAGGAGGGATGGAGGGGCAGAGAGAAGAGAAGGAAGAAAGGAAAAGGAAAAGGAAAAGGAAAAGGAAAAGGAAAAGGAAAAGGAAAAGGAAAAGGAAAAGGAAAAGGAAAAG
>JANZLQ010000008.1:7676980-7689851 GCA_026212715.1 Elanus axillaris | reverse complement strand
AAAGGAAAGGAAAGGAAAGGAAAGGAAAGGAAAGGAAAGGAAAGGAAAGGAAAGGAAAGGAAAGGAAAGGAAAAAGAGAAAGGAAAAAGAGAAAGGAAAAAGAGAAAGGAAAAAGAGAAAGGGAAAGGAAAAGAAAAAGAAAAAGAAAATAGAAAGAAGAAAGAAAAAAGAAAAAAGAAAAAGAAGGAAGGAAAGAAAGAAAGAAAAGAAAGGGCATTTCTTTTCTCTTCACCATTTATTTCAGAACTCTGGATATTGTTCATATAAACATGCCACTCCGGATTTTGCTAAGATTTTGCCTTGCTGGTGTTATGGACAATAAATTCCATTGGCGGTTAGTGCATTTGATTAAAAATAATTATTTCCTTGACTTTAAAGCTAATGACATTTTACAGGCAACAGTAACTTTTCTTTTCTTTACATTTTTACACTGCCAGAGAAGGGAGTTAAACCTCCATTTTCCTATCTGCTGCCTTCACAGGCAGGATAATGCTCTTAATGAGCATGTGCTGGCATCTTTTAAGTATTTCCCTTTTGTATCTTCACTGGCTGGCTAATGTTGCAAGGTGTCAAGTAACATGGCACTGAGAGAAAATGTCATCATAAAAAAGGCATTTAAACAATACAAAATTAGGTCTAGCAGTTTGCAGAGAGAGGGTAAGACTATATTTAATATTTTCGAGGTTTAATTTAGCATGTGTGTTGCAGTTCATATTCCAAACTCCTGTAAAAAGCCACTATAAAATCCTTTAGTTTGCTAATGAAAGGGAAGCACAAAACTCTGCCAGAAATCAGCGCCATACAAGCATTTATCCCTGGGTGATAGGAGAAAAACATCTTTATTCTCTTATTTTCAGGTAAAATAAAAATTTCTTTGGAGTTCAAACAACACTTTAAACAACGTGTGCTTTGCCTATTTTCCATTTACTTGAATAATGGCTTTTAAAACCTTTGTAAATCCTTTTGTTTGGATTTCCTGCACGGAATATTCTTATACAAGTGAGCTATGTTAGATAACATGATGAATCTTCTAAATGCCCTCCGTTGCTTGTAACCAAGATGTCTAGAGATTCCTCTAAACAGCAGGCTAAATGGAGCTCACTGGTTTGATTGAAAGCATACTGGGGCAAAATGAACTACCTGGAAATGCATCACAAGTGACAGTAGTGAAAAATACTGCTGAAAGCACTTCTTTCTCCTGGGCGGCATCAATTTTTCCACCAGTGCTGGTCAGCACACTTGAGTACATTCACCCGTCGATCTGTGCTTCTTGGAAGGCTCAAGCCACCATATGGCATATTAAAGATCTTGCTAATAAATCTGGCTAATGAGACCTTTCCTTCAAGCTGTTTGTTTGTTTGTTTGTTTGTTTTGTAATACAGTTTTCTGGTTTTGCAAACATCTGGGTCTGACAAGGGGACAATGTACATTTTGCAATGAGATTCTGAATCTCTATTATCTGCACCATTGACTTTCAGAGTTAGGAACTATATTTTTCTGCTGATACATATCTGTCTTTATGAGATCCTGAAAAAAAATAAAAGTAAACTGAAATATAGCATTGGCAAGCAGTGAAGGTGCATAGTGTTTGTTTGCTTTTCTTCCTCTTTTGTTTTAATTTTTTTCTCTTTCAAGTGTCATTTGGGAGGAAAATTTGCATTTTGGTTATAAAGACAGAAGTTAAAAGCAAGTGGCAAGTTAAAAAGAAACGGATTGTTACACAGGATATATGCTAAGTCTTCTATCAAAACTAAACAGATATCATACTTAGGATTTCCAGGACAGCTGCCCTTTCACATAACATCTGAAAAATCTTTTTTTTTTTTTTTTATATGACTTCCAATTTGTCATATATTCAAATGATGTGCATGCACCTGTTTCATAAAAACTAAATAGCCTCTAGGCGGTCATATAATGTCCGTCTTATGTGGAAAAACCATAGCTCAACACTGTTGCTACAAGTAAACCTTTATTTCTTTGGGATTTAAAAAATAAATGCTATCAATCCAATATGCAAAATGAACTCTATGTGATTTTATTCCTTGACAGAAGACACAAATCAAGTACAGTAAACCAAATAAAATTAATTTTCAAATAATAATGAAATACAAATGTCTCAGCTAGTAAGAATTCATGGATCTGGTACAAATACTACCACATGCTTGCATATCTTCCTATTCATAGATTTCCTTGCGCTCTGGTTCTGGCTGTCTCTATTACACTGTAAAAGGAAATCTCCATTCCCTGGCTTTTCTTTTCTTCACCTGTCAGAATACAGCAAGGTATGTATTTCTGCAGATATTTCTCAATTTCTGATGCACAAACACAGAAACGTCTAGGTTGGTTTTGTTGTTGTTGTTGTTCCTTTTTCTCTGTAAGGCTTCCTTACGGAACAATTTCAAGCCGTGTGACACTATCTTTCGTGCTCACCTCTCTTTGCAGCCAGAGCAGTTGTTCCTGGTAACTACCCACCCATCACACGTGTGCGCCCTCATGTAGTTCTGCTACTGTTGAATAAAGCATAACACAAACTATTTTTCTTAAATATGTTGCTCAAAATGCACCATCTTCTAGCATTTGCTTTATTTCTATTGGGTTTTATTTCTATTGTTTTATTTCTATTGTTGTTTTATTTCTATTTTGCTATTTACCTAATTTTTTCTTTGCTCTTTTCCTTTCCCTACTTGTTTACCACGACCAAGGTGATCTCCTCTCTCCCTGTCCCCACTGGCAGCGGGGCTCCTCGGGTCCCTCAAGCCCACGGGGGACAGTGCTATGCTGAGATTGCCAACCTCCCCCGATGTCTGTAACTGCATATTCCCACTGCCTCCTGCATTTCAGCTAGCCATGCTGTGAGGCAGATCAATCTGTCAATCCTGCTGTTAAATTTATCCAGCAAGAAATCCGCAGTTGTTTTCCGTCTCGGTGCCACTTGCAGTAGCAGCAGCTGCTTGCAGGAGCACCACTTCAGATGAAGAAATGCGCAGTATCCCCATCTTTCAAGTGGCTGTAGCTTCAAAATTAGGGTGACGAGGACATTCTCCCAGATCTTAAGAGATGTGAACCTGACCCCGCTTGGCCCGTAGAGGTAGGGATCCTTCCCTGATCGGTCCCTCTAACCACTTCACATCAAGTAAGAGGGAAGAACTCTGCCATCGCCACAGGCTGTTTGACCAGCTGGTGCCCAAAATGCACCAGTCGTCTGGGGCTCATGAAGAGACGGAAGCCCACGTGCACACAAACCTGCCCACCCACAGCCCTGCAGGACACTGGCGTTTCTGACGTATCTCTGCCTTCATCGATCCTACCAGACACTCCGAGGTCTTCACGTATGTTGCACGGGAATATTAGCTACTCAGCAAAACCTGCGGTCCTAAATGTCACGAGAACTCTTAAATTCTTAATTGAATATTTTACTCCACCACTCAAGAACTTGGTGTTATCTTTGACTTGTTTCATTTATTATTCTTTGTATCAATCCCTTACTAGAATGTGATACAATTTTCTTTTAGAGTTCCTTCAAAACCTGAGGGAGGAAAATGCATCACAGCTAAAGCCCTCGATGCTGACGCTGTTTTCTGTCTTAAGAATTGTGATCTTTTCATCGGCATCTATCTTTTGAGGTCTGACATGCTGCCACTAAAATTATCTTCTATTTTATCATTCGGAACTTGTTTTCTACCTTTCTGCCATCTGGCCACTGACACCCCTAATTTAATTTCACAATCACCCGCTTTAAAGCACTCTATAGCTCCTCCTTCTCTGCTATCCCTCATTTTGTTTCTTTCTATTAGCGGTAGAAAATCTTCCTCCTGACAAAATCCGCCGTGCACTTTCTATTAAATAACCCTCTGTGTTGCAAGAGCAAGCTGATAATCATCTGCTGTATGACCTTCTTCTTTGTCAAATTGCTCCCTCAACCCCACTTACACCGTGAGAACTGTCCTCACCGCTAAGTACATCGTTACACGTTTCTGTTGTCCCTTGCTTGCATTCATTGCAATGAACGTACCGTAATGTTGTATACGGCAGTACTGTAATGAACAAGTTTTTTGCATTTCTTGGCTTTCTCCATGGTCACTGAAGTCAGTGCAGTTTTTAAATTTTTTTCTTCCAGGAGTTTTAGTGCTTCAATGGGCTTTGAATTAGGAATTAGGACCCTATGCTGAGTTTTCATGAACAGGCACTTTGTCTTTTGGATATGACATTTGCGCTCAATGTGCTTTTAAAGACTGGGCATGTCACCGATGTAGTAGGGACAGGCCATCTCAGCAGAAGAGAAGGAAAGGGAAGGATTTTCTCCACATTTTGAATGAAACCCTGTTAAAGAAATGACCGAACTTCCAGGAGGTTTGTAAAGGTCTTTTAAAATCTGAAAAAGTGCTGCATGGTTAGTAAGAAGGATTGATGCTGAAATGTGGTATCTATCAGACAAGTTAACAGCAGCCACTTTAGAAGAGAACAGTTTCTGTAAAAGTTAAGCATCTTCTAGATGGACCAGCCTGGTACCGCTGGGTCTTTTCAGCTCCTCACTGAAGTGATTCTGTTATTTTAAGTGTTGGTACTGATGGTATTACTGTAAGCGCTACTGTTTGTAACATTACACCACGAAAAAGAGACGCGTTCATCAGGAGAAGACTGAAAAGAGAAAAAAACAGGAAAGGGAAAGAACAGTTATTTAGTGAAAATGATAACAAATATTCAATACCTAAATAATTACTTAAATGAGTGGTGTATTCATCATCATGATTTTAGCTAGAACAATTTCTGCTTACATCATCTAGAATTGTCTACAAAATACAGAGGAGTTGTGCCTGGTATCTATTACTAGCATATGCCCATCAATTGTTAATATTTATAAATTATTTTAAGTGCATTTTGGGGAAAGGTTTATTTTATATTATGGTTTTGCTTGTTTTCATACACACATTTCAACAAGGCTTGGACTGGCACCTGGTAAACCTTCCTTCCTTGAAACCTTTCTTACTAGAATAAGTGATTTTATTTGATGTTTTGTCAGAATACAATTTAAAGTAAGCCTGTACTTAACTTCAGAACAATTTAAGATCAGGCTTAAGCACTACATCAATACTGTAAGACAGCTTCTTCCTCGTTTACAACAGCAATCATTTATTTAAATTGAGTGTAAAGTAAAATTTCCTGTACCATGTGTGCCTGTAAGCAATCTCTAGGGAATATGGTTGTTTATCCAAATCACCGTGTTTTCCTTGACCATTTTGTTTTCCATTCTTTTGGAAGATTATAGTGGAGCGATTTTCCTGGCGAGAGAGCTAATTAACATTTTACGAGACAGACAACTTTCAGAATTCCTTCTGAGCTTTGCTAAATTGAACACGTGAAAATAAAGTTGTCAGGTGTAAGAGGAGTGGAGCATTTTGCTAGTCTGGTTTGGCGAATGAAACTACACGGTGCTGTCCTGGGAAAACTGATTTTAGTCACTGCGAAGTGCATCATTATTATCCAGTCTGCTTGATCGAGGGGAGTATTCATTTCATTTAGATCAAGTAAAAGCACAACCAAATTATTCTGTACACAGTCAGGTGCATGCTGTCTATCTAATCTAAACCCATCTAATCCACTTTTCCATTTTGTTACATAAAGTGGACTAGTTCTAGCAACTCAGAAGCAGTAAGTGGATGCTAAATAACTCAATGATTGTCAGGCTATATGAGCAGAAGAGAATGAGATAATAGAAAAGACAACTTTTAAATCTTGCAAGTTGCATGGAAGAAAGGACACATTTCATTTGATTTTATTTGGAATAGTGTTGGTATCAGACAAATTAGATACATCTTCTGCCAAACTGTTCACTCAGTTTTGGAAGCAGATGGAATATTTTTATATTGTCAGACCAACTAGGTGAGAAATAGTCCACTTGGGCTATTTGTAAACAACTCTCATTCATTCCATTATCTTATTAGGCAACTGTCAAGAGACTTAACGTGTGATGTGATTCGGTTTTGAATGTGAAGAGGAAATTTCTGAGCCCCTGGAATGCTGAAATGAGAGATAATTGATGCGTTTTTACAAAATTTTGTTTCATATATTCTTTAGATTCATTGGCAAGAAAGATGTACGTATTCTGAGATCTAGAATGCTCTATCTTGCATGCTTCACAACAAATTTTAATTTTCATTTATATTATTTAAAACAAGGTTAAAATGGGATGATGTCAGGGAGAAAACTTCACCTCTGTGGCACCTGCACATGCATTTTCTGAACTCTGTTTAAAACTCTAGTTTTAAACTGAAAGGGTAGAATGGAAACAAAACATTATCAATTGCTATATATCGACTCTGTCCTCAGCTGCGTGTGAAAGACAGCATGATTTGTGCGCAGAGAAGCTTGCAGTCAATGAGCTAAGCTACATCATGACCAGAGCCAGTTTCTGAAAAAAAAAGAACACCTCTGTAGGTCAGTGTGAGATTTGATCCCAGACTTTCATCCACCTATGGCAAGAACAGTGTTTGAACCATTTTATCGGATTATGCAGCGTTTGCTTTTCTGCGTCAGGAACTGATACTGCTACAGGGTACAAGGGAGCAGGAACACAACCTCACTTCTTGCTCCTCTTTAGGGTTCGTCGTGGACATTCCACATAAATAGACAATACTGACCCTCAGCCAGTGTTTGTTAGTTCTGCATTTGGACGCAGAGATTATAATAACCCAACTGACAGACTAGTAATGAAATAATCACAGAAATAAATTCTACTGGAAAGTAATTATCCTGTTTTCAGAGCAAGGTTTAAATAAGCAGTAAATGAGGTATAGGGCATATGCGAAGAACAGTGAGAGTAAGATAAATTATCAAATGGTCATTAGAGTTCCATGGATGGTTTGTTGCTGTTGCAGTTATACAATATCATTATGGCTATGACAGCTGAGAGAAAGTGGCAAGTGCGGTGAAACGTTTGTAGGTGCCAATCCACAGCGCTGGCATAAACACCTTCGTAAAAATGAGTTTCCTGTCCTAACTCATTAATTTTCTCTGAAAATATGGCCAATAAAGAAGGATTAAGGGAGAGCAATGAACTTTATAAGATTGGAGAAGTCATTCAAGAAGTTTGCGATGACCCTTTGTCACAAACTTTAGTTCTATTCCACACCATCTGCCATCTGTACTACTGAAGTCAAGCCGTGGCGGAGTCAGGAGTGCAAGATTTATCAGTAAAGAATAAAATCCAGATCCAGAAAGCAACTGATTCTCACCAAGTATCTTGGTTCTGCCCCCGAGGTTGCTACGTATTTTATAGTAGGCAGTCACTAAATACAATACAGTTATACCTCGGAAGCAAAGACCAAACCTCTGCCTGTTCAAGCCTGTAAGTCCAGTTCTCCAAATAATTTCAAGACATAGTACCTGAACACGAGGATCTGGTGATTTTTAGTGGGATTTTGGATTGGAATTTGGGCATTAAATACAACTTTTAAATTCCTATATTTTGCTTTAAGCATCTTTGTGAGTGGTAAATTTTCTGAAAAATAGAAAACTCCCTGTATGAGCCAGCAGTTAAAGTATATACCTCAATGTAGAGGACCTCAGGCAGCTTTAATTCTAAACATTTGTATCTTGTTTAGTTCTTGGTTTTGTAACTTCAGCATTCTTTTAACACAGACATGTAAAATATTTAAAGTATGTATCTTTGAGTGGAAAATAAAAATAAAATTACTAGAATTTAAAAAAAAAGGGGGGGGGGGATCATTACAGGAAATAAATCCAGAAGGGATTTATTTGATAATCCTATTTAATAAATAAAAGATGAGTCTCTTCTATCTGTCCATCATATTATCAATTCTCTCATTAGGTAGGAATATAAAACAGGGATATTCCCGTCCCCTGCTACTGCAGGCAATTTGCTAGCATGGTGGTTCAAAAGGGAACTTCCTAAATAGATTATTCCTTCGCAAAGATTAAGGAAAGTGTACTCAATGAAGCAGAGAGATATAGCAAACACTGATGATGGTGAAAAGAAGGAAAGGATTTAGTCCTTTAGAGACCTTCTAAGGGGGCTTAAAGTGAAAATGCCTGGGAGATTTCTGATGGTGGTTATAGGTGAAATTAGTGACATAACTTACTTTTATGAAAACATGTAGGAATAAACATACACTTTCTTATGGATATTTAAGGAAAGGAAGGATTATTTATGCTCTATGCTTGGTCTATAATATTGGTAAAAGAGTTCTGTTTCCATTGTGAGGAAGATATAGGTTTGACAGGGGATGGATGGGAAGGGGCCAGGAACCAACCCTATAAATACTAGAAGGTGCAGCTGGTACAATGTAGAAAGAAAGTTATCTAGTCCAGGAGAGGACAACCTCATTTATTCTTACCCAAAACATGTGGGAAAACTGAGAAGAACAGCACACAGTACTTTATTCCAGGCAGATAGTAAAGATAAAATCTATAAACCAAAGGCTTACTTGAACAATTAGCTCATGCTTAGTCAAGATTAGTCAAGAATAACTAGGTGACTGATTTGATTATGGTTGTGATATAGACGCTACCTTCTCCCAACATCGACCGCTGGTTGTGACCCATACACATCATTAATTTGGTTCATCTAAGGATGCCCTTTAATATACCTCATCCCCTACAACTTATCTCAAAACAAAAAAACAACCAACCAAACAAAAAGCCAAAAACCAACACAAAAGCAAGTTTACATAACTTATGCAAAAATACCCCAAAATATGTAGTTCTACAAAAGCCGACCAAAGATAAACATGGCTTATAACAGATATTGTTTAAAGATTGACAGTCTTTCCATCTTTAACATTTCATTTAATCAAGATGAAAACATAAATGACTTCTTGGTTTATTTACATTTTCTTGGTCTTCTGGCATGGCATGACTATTGTTAGATATAGAGATTCTATTAAAGGACTTTTTCATCAGGTTTATCATTCTGAACTTGCTGCTGCAACTTCTAGCACTACCGGTGAACAGCAAAATTGAGAACGATACAGCTGATAGGTTTTGCCCTTTATCAGCTTCATGCTAATTTAATGCAACACAGATATTATTTGCATTACTTTGAAAGTAAAAAGTTGCTTCCTGTGGGATTACATCACTATTAGGCATTTCTTACTCTATTATGTGTGAGTCAACACAGCATTCAAAACAGGGATTGTACAAACTTAATTTGTCATAATAAACTTAATGAGCAGCACTGAAAAATGTCTAAAGAACTGAATTATGATGACATAGTATTTGCCAAATAGAGTTTTGTATTTTTTCCTGTATTGTTTCGTTAAAGACACACTAGCTCTTTTGGCATGCAATTGAAAATGAAAAGAGCAATGTGCATTTTAAACATCTGCCATGCTGGGCAATCACTGGAAAGGAAACAATCTCCACAACAGATATAAGATGTAAAATTAGAACGCTCAAACTTGTTCCTTAAGAAATAAGATGATTATAGTGTTTTGTTATGTTTTCTGTTGCCGAATCAGAAAATTCCCCAGTTTTAGTGTGCACCATTGAGAGGGAAAGGGAGGAGGGATCAATATACAAGACCTAGTTCATTAAGAGATGTAATTATAACAGCCCAATTTAGTATCGGAGGGAATGATTGAAAATGGTGGTACACCAACCAAAGTGGTTGGCACCTAACTTGGTCATTATATGCAACAGAAAATGAAGAAAAAGTCTTATAAGGCTTCTTACCTACAGACTGGGTTTTGCCTGGTACCCAACAACCCTTCTGGACCCAAACCTCAGGGAGAGCCTCTTCATTCACTAGCTTCCATGTCTGAGAAATTCACAGACACTGTTCTGAAGAGCTCCTCTAACAGAAACTTACCCCAGGAAAGAAACACAACGTAAACTTGAAAGTGAAACCAAAGACTTCATAGGAAATAGATTTCCCTGAAAAGAAACATGCCACCTTTTGCCCTAAGTGTATCTGAGACTTCTCTGTGGGTCTAAGACTTATGACAAAAGACATACAGGAGACTCTTCCCTTCCAAAGTGGCATTTAAGAGCGCGGAGGTATTCGAGAGAATTACAAAAAACTGAACTAAACTCTTAAATGTAAAATTATGCAGATGGGCAAAAAAAGACGCAGAGGCAAGCTATATGAATTCTGCTTTGGACTACAAGAGTTTCTATAATCTCTCTGGAAGATAATAATGGATCTTGAGAAGATGAGAAAAAATAGGACAGATATGCCCCATATTTCAGAATTCATACTGAAACTATTTAAAGTTGAAAATTTCAAAATATTTTTGCTTCTATTTTTTTGTAAATTGGAACATACTTTAAAAAAAAAATTTAATGTTCGGTTTGCAACATACTTTTTTTTTTTTTTGCTTATCATGTCTGACAGTCTTTCCTTTATCATTTCATTTTCTGTTTTGGTGTTTATTACCACACTTTCACTTTCCTCATCTTTCTGTTCCCATTTCTGTCAGTCTGCTCTCTATACACATAAGCGCATCATCACCTATTTACTCTGAATGAAATAGCCAGCATGGTGGGCCTTGGGCATGTCAATAATTCATATTGCACAGCAAAGAGGATTTGAGAAATACTTGTGATCTCTGCAAATCACCTTGAAAACTGATTATATCTAGGATGATAGAGATCAAAATGATCTGTGAAACACTGCATTTGGGGACAGAAAGGTGAGAAGACAGCTTTCCTAGTATGAAGGACAAATACATATTTATTTATTTATTCTGTAGAAATGCTGGTTCAACTTCACCTGATAAGGCTTTTTTTTCTATCACTTCCCAGGACAAATATTCTACTATTTCTAAAATAAATTATCCATTAAAAAAATAATAAAGCTAATATGAAGGACAATTTCAGACTACGTTGGTCACCTGGGACTTTGTTGCTGCATAGGTGCATCTTCATTTTTTCTATTTATGCTAGCTTTGCTCCACAGAACTTGGACAAGGCCATACATGAAGAATCAGTGTCTCCTGTTCGATGCCACATGTTTCAGAAAACTCTTTGTTTTCCTTCATTTGTTAAATCCTTTAGGCAATTTGCTTAAAACAAATTGGCCACTGCCATATAAAATGTGCTGATAAAGAGTACTTGCATGGGCTACACACAAGGTAGTCCTCTTCTACTGAAACATAGGAGAAGGTTGTAGCAGATATTCAATGGGGAAAACTAAAAAAGTAGTTGTGAGTTACCGGAGCTGTGATCTGTGTGATCTATAATGATGTTCTACATGAGCCAGAAAGAATGTGTGTTATGATGTAACAGTCACAATTGACACTATTGATTGTAATCACAAAAGAAAAGCTAAAAGCTGAACAGAATGATGCAATAATTTTGAAAGTTTCTTCTCTGATTCAAGGCTGAGATCATTTGGCAAATGTCCCTTGTTATTTGTATTGTAAATACCCCTGCCTGCGTTATAGTGATAAAGGCCTTGAACTACAAATTTTTCATTTCTTTAATCACCAAATTCCATCTGTGTCAAGCAAATAGAGGCCATGTCTACACTGCTGCACAGGACAGTTTTTCTGTGGTTCCTACATCTTGGTGAATGCCCGAGACACATCCCAGCTGCACATTAGGACAAGTTATCGGTATGTAATAGCCCTTGCCTGTACTCTTACTTACACAAGGGTGGACCTTTGGAGCACAGAAGCCATCACCTCTGTTAAATGAGTACAGGTCTGGATGTCTAGGATATGAAGTCCGGGAATACATCAACAACAAGGCTAGTGACAGCCATAAAAAGCTAAAGGCAAGGACCAATGCTGAAAAAACACACAGCTTGCTTTTTTTTTTTTTTTTCAGGATTTCTACATAGGCTCTTTGAGTGTATTGTAAGACAGAGTGAGAGCAGGAGCTCTTCAGAACTCCAGATTTAATTACCTTCCATCTGAAAATAAACAAGACATGGATATAGGGTGGCAAAGAGCAAAAGTTCATCTATGCTAGAATGCAGTCAACAACTGTGGGCCAAGGGTTCTCTAGTTAATAACCTGGCAATTTAGACAGATTATGTCAAGAATATCTGTGGTATTTCTGCAGTGCAGATTTTTCTACTGAAGGTCTCCCAGATGTACGAAAGTGGAAAATATTCAGATGCTTTTTGTTAAGTAAGAAAATATTTCAAAAAGGACTCACTGTATGAATGTCATAACTGTATCACTAATTCTGCTGTAAAGTGGTTATCTGAAAAATAATTGTGTCCTAGTCCAAGTTTGTCCTGTTCAATGAAGTACAGTAGTCATCCTTCAGGACCTAATATTTATCAGCTCTAACAAATGCCAGCTGCCCAAAAACTTCTCTTACTTTTTTGTTCTCATACACCTTGGATTTTACAGTATTGATATAGAAAAAAAATTGTAATTTCTCCCCACTGCAGGAATCATGGAACAAAGTTCCTGTTTGTGCCTAATTTATTTCAGATTATTTTGAGATTATCTTTTTATCCTTAAAAATAATCATGGTATTCCATACACCACTTCTTGTGGTTTAACCCCGGTAGGCAGCCAATCCCCATAGAGCCACTCACCTACAGCAGGATGGGGAAGAGAATTGGACGGATAAAAGTGAGAAAACTTATGGGTTGAGATAAAGACAGTTTGTTGTGGTTTAACCCCAGCCAGCAACTCAGCACCACGCAGCCGCTCACTCACTCGTCCCCCACCCAGTGGGATGGGGCAGAAAATTGGGAAAAGAAGTAAAACTCGTGGGTTGAAATAAGAACGGCTTAATAGAACAGGAAAGAGGAAACTAATCATGATAATGGCAACACTAATAAAGCGACAGCAGTGATGATAAAAGTACTGGAACGTACAAGTGACGCGCAGTGCAATCGCTCACCCCCCGCCGATCGAGGGACCCCCAGTGAGTCCCCAGCGGTGATCCCCCC
>JANZLQ010000008.1:7623933-7673956 GCA_026212715.1 Elanus axillaris | reverse complement strand
AAGGGAAGGGAAGGGAAGGGAAGGGAAGGGAAGGGAAGGGAAGGGAAGGGAAGATGTCTTTTCTGAAGTGAGAACATCTATTGCTTTCTAATTGTACTTTGGTTGAATTCTGCACATAACAAGGTACATCTAATGAAGTCATTTCATGTACTATTTGAGACTATACAAGACACTCTGACCTCATTAGAGAGGAAAAATCATGAATTAGGCATCTGTATGGTGAATTACAAGGTTGAAGAAAACTGTGGCAGATGCTACACAGCATAACACTGATGGAATATCATTTTAGCAATATAATTAAAACTGCAGATATTATAGTCAAATTGAAAGTTAAGTATGCCAGTTAGAATTTGAAAGGGACAGAAGGAAGCTGAACCTGAAGACTTTATTTGCACATTAATTTCTGAGTAGTTATCTCTGCACTGCAGGGGTGTGCATGAATACAGGATTCTGAATCCTGTGTTATGAATCATTGCATGACTTGATAAGCAAGGTGGAGATGGTGACTAATTATTATATATATAAATACATATGTCTTTTTTAGTAATGATGGAAGTAATAGAATGTATATATTAGTGAAAATATAGGTTGCCATGTGGAAGATACATATATCACTAAAGATAAATGACAATGAAAGTTACAGTACAGAAGGAAAACATGACAAGGAATGTGTATCTCAGAAATATACTGCAGAATGAGATAAGCAAGATAGCAAGTGAACAGAATATATTAATGGTAAAGAATATAAATGACATCCCAGCTGCTATTTTACATCAAAACTCCTTCTTCTCTCCCAATCTCTTCCAAACTTGTCTTTATCAAACACTCATATGTACAGTTTCAAGATGCTGAAAGAGGAGTTTCAAACTTTTCCTCTGGAAAGAACTTCAAGATGTCAAGATACAATTACAGTAGTCCAGTCTATTAATTTGTGTAGATTAGTCAATGTTCCCGAAAAACAAAACAATTTTATTGTGTGCTGTGTATTTTGCTGTTCTTCGGGAATGTTGTTTTTACATTGAATTTCATCTCCCAGAAATAAATGTCATTCAAAATACTGAAATGATGGACAGGTAATGAGAAACTGTTCCATTTGAAAGAGCAATATGACTAAAGCAAAATGCATAGGGCCTCTTCTGGCAATTTTGTTGATTTACAGTACCTGAGAATCTGACCCAGGATAGAAATTTTTGTTTCCTTTTGTTTGCATTTATTTGTGCTATGAAGAAGAAAGCATGGCAAGCATATGGGGAAAAAAAAATTACAGCTCATCCAGACTCCTATTTTCTCCAGATGTTGCTCAGAAATGCAGAAGAAAAACAGAAAGAAATGGTTTGTTAGCAATGAGGAAATAATTTACAAACAAAAGAGCCAAAACTGCCATTCCTATGTAACCCTGCTGCAGAAGTTTGGCCTGGGTACAAACTTCTGGGTAATCTGAGATTGAACAGTAACTTCAGAAATACAGAAATAAACATCAAAGTATACTTGAGGCCATAGTGTTAATCATGCTACCAATCTCATTTATATTTGTCTGTTGAAAAGATTTAATGGGAGTGAAGTTATTATATTCTGAGAGACATGTTTTAGGGATTAGATTCAAAAGCGGCTGAGTTTGCTCAAAATCACTACAAAAATGTTTTTTCTTTTTTTCTGACAGCAGTTGGATTCAATGGCTATACTGTTCCCATGCCTTGGAAAGCGTTACAATAAGTAGTGCTAGCGGACAGAAGGAAATGTGTCTGCAGAGAGAAAAGAAGGCTGAATCACCTCTCTCAGTAGGAGCACTGTCCTAGTTCAGCATAAGCTAGTTGCAAAACCAACAAGCAGGGAGAACTATCTCCTGCTTAAATTGGTCTATCAACTAAGGAAGGTATGTAAAATGATCTAATCAGGTTTTACACAAGATTACCTGAGCTAAATTTGGGGTTCAGCATCAAAATCAAGGCTTAAAACCGTGGTTTGCAACTGAATTGCGTTTTTCCCCTTTCTGCCCAGTTTGTCTTCTCCACCCCATGTTAGTCTCTACTCGATAACGGTGCAGAGAGCATTCACAGCCCTGAAAAGAAAAGCATTTAAGTGCAGGTCACTGGTAAAAATACTTCTCATTTAAAAGCTCTTTCTTTCTGCTCCTAAGAATGGGCCAAGGTGATGAAAACTTAATGTAGCCCATTTTATGTTCCAAGGTTAGGTACTGCTATATTTGAAAAATAGATGTTAGTGTGAGCCATAGTAACTCTGGCAATCTAACTCTGATGCCTAGGTTCCCCATAGAGTCAATATGAAGAAAAAATAGCTTTGATGGTTGATTGTTTTGGGAGCCTAAGCACCTAAGTTAGACTGCTTAAATGGAATGACCTGGGTAAACACCTCTAAGAAATTTAAACTCAGAAGCCGTAGAAGTTATTAAAACAAAAAAATGAAATAATGCATTTTGATAAAAATAGTTTGCTCACTTCTTTATGGTTGGAAAAGAGATTCTTTCGTATCACTTAGTAGTTAAACCATCAGTGAGGGACATGTTACTCCTTCATCAGGGACTGCATCTCGCTCTTCCTGATGCTGTAAGTTTTATATTTTGGGATATAAAGTTATGCTGCTTCAGTGCATGGCATGTAAGGGATACTCTGTTGATTCTGTAGCTCTACTGACTGCTAGTCATGTCATCACCTGCGAAAACCTACACTGCAGTTGACTTCAGCACTTCTTAAAATGCCCACAGCCACAAGAGAATTTTAAGGCAGACCAGGCTATGTCTGAAGAGGAGACATTCTGTGTTGTTACTGACGGCTGAACCTTCTACATTTGACTTCAGTCCAGTCAGAATTAATTTGTCTGGATCTAGCCTACCGGAATTAATCTATTTGGTGCTGAAGAACTGACAATTCCGAATTCTTCTGTTAACCTGGAGTTGCTCTGAACCTTTTTTAAGATCTCCAGCAATTCACAGGGAATCTGATTTGTAGTATTTGAGAAACTGGGCAAAAGAGTAGTCGATGTCTCATATTGGCCTCATGTTTCTACAATGCATTGCTTTCCTTACTTACCCAGTGCAACAGGAAGGGTTTTTTTGGTATATAGAAGGATTTTATTTCAGTTCCTTAGCCTATGTTCCAATTTGTGTCTGCTATCTCTCTCTCTCTTTCTACTCTGCACCTCTGAGAAGTTCGGCCCTGTCTTGTCTACATTCTCACATTAATCGCTTGTAGGGAGCAATAAGATCTCCCTTAGCCTCTCTTCTCCAGGCTAAACAAGCCCCATCCTTTCAACATTTCCTCATAGGGCATGTGGATCAACCCCTCAATGATCTTGGTGCCTCCTGGCTGATCTCACTCCAAAATGTCTTTCCTTATGCCAGTTCTATGAACAGAATCTTGTATGTACCACTGGCCCATTCTATGTATGCATCTGCAGTTGTCTTTTCTTAATTCAAGTAGAAAAAAAATATTCACTCTTTTCATTTGCATCCTGCATTGTTTACCAGACAGATACTCTGCTCACCTCTAACAGAACAGAGGTCACACATGCTTGATTATTATGCAATTATACAATCAACAAATGTCACAGAAAAGTCTTGGAACAATTGCCTTACAAAGCGTTTTGAACAAATTGTGATGAATTAGTAACCTCTCTTAATACTGTATACTTTTAATCCTCCAGTTGCTAGGTATATAGAGCAGAATATATTATTCCCTACATACATACATATATGAACAACTTTAATTTGCATTTTCCTTTATTTCCAGTGCAACTAAGCTAGAATAGGTCAGACTACTTGGAGCCAGAGTTTAATTAAGGGCTATAGCTTAGGCTCCTTTGTTCATTAATTCTAAATTTAGCCCTGGTATTAAACTAAACACTGAAGCAATGGGGTTTTTTTATAACATCATGTCTTAACTCTTAAAAAATAAACTATTTGTACCAGTTTACTCAGAATGTAGAACAGAGAACAACTAAAAAAGGCTCCTTTTTATAAGTGAGAATTTATTTTAATGACCAGATTTTTTTTAAATCAAGGCTCTACTCCCATTTTGTAAGATTACTGTATTGTGAATGTTTGGCATATTTAGTGAGTTATGGGACTTCATAAATTATAGAATGGAATCATACAATCACAGAATGATTTTGGTTGGAAGGGACCTTAAAGGTGATTTAGTCCAACCCACCTGCCATGGGCAGGGACATCTTTCAGTAGATCAGGTTGCTCAAAGCCCCATCCAACCCAACCTTGAACACTTCCAGGGATGGGGCATCCACAACTTCTCTGGGTAACGTGTTCCAGCCTTCATCACCCTCATCGTAAAACAATTTCTTCCTCATGTCCAATTTAAATCTACCTTCTTTCAGTTTAAACAATTTCTTCTTGTCCTGTCACTACAGCCCTTAGTAAAAAGCCTCTCTCTGTCTTTCTTACAAGCCCTCTTTATATATTGAAAGGCCGCAATAAGGTCTCCTGGGACCCTTCTCTTCTCCAGGCTGAGCTACCCCAACTGCCTCAGCGTGTCCACATAGGAGAGGTGTTCTAGCCCTTTGATAACTTTTGTGGCCCTCCTCTGGACCTGCTCTAACAGGTCTATGTCTTCCTTGTACTGGGGACCCCAGAACTGGATGCAGTACTCCAAGAGGGGTCTCATGAGAGCAGAGTAGAGTGGGAGAATCAACTGCTGGCTATGCTTCTTTGGATGCAGCCCAGGATAAGATTGGCTTTCTGGGCTGCAAGTGCACGTTACTGACTCGTATCCAATTTCTGTCCACCAATATCCCCAAGTCCTTCTCCACAGAGTTATCTCAATCAGTTAATCCCCCAGTCTCTACTGATATTGGGGATTGCCCAGACCCAGGTGCAGAACCTTGCACTTGGTCTTGTTGAACTTCATGAGGTTTATATGGGCCCACTCCTCAAATCTTTCAAGTTTCCTCCGGTTGACATCCCTTCCCTCAAGCATATCAGCTGCACCACTCAGCTTGGTGTCATCTGCAAACTTGCTGAGGGTGCACTCAGTCCCATTATCTGTGCCATTGATGAAGATATTCAATAGTATTGCTCCCAGTAGGGATCCCTGAGGGACACTATTTGTTACTGGTTTCCACTTGGACATTGAGCCATTGACCGTAACTCTTTGGACATGGCCATCCAGCCAATTCTTTATCCATCTAACAGTCCATCCATATGTCCCCAATTTAGCAGCAAGGATGTGGTGGCACTGTATCAAAGGCCTTGTAGAGTCCAGGTAGATGACATCCGTAGCGCTTCCTTTGTCTGCTGACACAGTCACTCCATTGTAGAAGGCCACCAGATTAGTCAGACAGCATTGGCTGTCTCTAATCACCTCCCTGTCTTCCAGGAGGATCTACTCCATGATCTTACTGGGCACAGCTCTGAGTCTGACTTGTCGGTAGTTCCCGGGGTCCTCCTTTTTGCCCTTTAAAAAAAATGGGTATGATACTTCCTTTTCTTCAGTCACTGGGGCCTTCTGACTGCCATGACTTTTGATATATGACAGAGAGTCAGCAACTACATCAGCCAAATCTCTCAGGACTCTGCGATCCATCTTGTTGGGTCCCATAGACCTGTGTATGTTCAGATTCCTCAGGTGGTCTTGAACCTGGTCTTCTACAATGGGAGGGTCTTCTTCATTCCCCCAGTCCCTACCTTGGCGTTCAGAGACTTGAGAGATGTGGGAAGAGTGATTACCAGTGAAAATCAAGGCAAAATTTGTTGAGTACATCTCCATATTGGTTGTCACTAGTTCTCCTGTCTTCTTTACTGGGGGGAGGGGAGGGACAGGGATGGCAGTGGAATACTGTCTTTAATCTTTCTTTTCTGAGCAACGTACCTGTAGAAGCCCTTATTATTATACTTCACATTCCTTGCCAAATTCAGCTCCAACTGTGCCTTAGCTTTCCTGATCCCATCCCTACACATGTGGGCAGCATGCCTGTATTCTTCCAGGATTAGTGTCCCTGGTTCCACTGCCTGTCCATTTCCTTCTTATCTTTTAGTTTGACCAGAAGGTCCTTTCTCAGCCATGCTGGTCCCCTACCTGATGATAAACATATATGTTATTTTGCAAGAGAGCAACTAGATATTATTCAAAGGAAGAAAGCTCATAGGAAAAGAAGCTCAACAAAAAAAGATTCACCGATACTGTTAAAACAGTCATCTGTGGGACTGTGATTTCAAACACCAAAACAGGGAGTAAGCCTAAAATGCTCTTGTTTTATGTGGCAGATTATTAATGGAAGGAAAAAGATTGCATCAAGCTCAGGAGACTATGCTTAAATTTACTGTATTTCAATATGTTTACAGGAATAATAAACTGATTTGCTAGGAACTGAGAGGACATTTTTTATAGTTCTTATGAGGCCACAAGTTCCATAAAAATCCCTCTAGGTGCTCAAAAGGTTTTTCTGAAGAAAAAAAAATAGTACAGTAAGCTCATGTTAAAATACAATTTTTATTTTGATGACTATGGATTTGGTTTGCACAGAACATTGTATTGCTACTCTAGTGGCCATTCTGGATTAGGTTCAGTTGCTTAAACATAAGCACCTAATGTCATCTGAGGTGCCACAGGTATCCAAGCTGTGTGACCAGGACTGGCAGCCAGGTTCCTGGACTTCCCAGAGATCTATGCCTTGCTGGAAGAGCTGCTGGAGACCAGGTGGGGTATCTCACAGGCCCTAGAATAACAGGAGATACCTGGCTGACTAAAACCCATCTCCAGCCTTGTTTTCTACTTGCTCTGTCTTAAATATTTTACGTCTTCTTTGAATACACAAAATAAATGAAGCTGATTAGCATAATGCATGGCAACTTAATAATAATGTAAACTGCATTACAAGTCACTCAGATGTTTAACACAGGCAGTGTTACAAGCTTCTGATATAGTTACTTCAGTTAAAGACCTTAAAGTATATGCAACAAATCCGAGTCCTATGTTTCTGTCTTTGACACATCTCTTTCTCTATTCAACCCTCTTATCATCTGCTCTTCTTGTGACAGTTCAAGTCAGCATATACTTGCACACACCCCCCTAAACAATCAGTCCTGTCATGTAGTCCTCCTGTAGGATTTTTATAACTTTCCTATGAACAATGTCACACTTATCCATCACTCCAGTAAAATGCAACAGGAAATTGAGGTTTTTATAAGATATATTTATTGCTGTTTTTTTAAAACCTAGCTAGACTGTAGACCCTCATACACATATTTTATTTTACTTCCACTGTACAGTTTCTGTTGAAGCTTTTATCTACTCTCTGTTGTAATCAGTGTGTTACTGTCTCTAAAGCGATACTTAAAATCTGTTCTGAATTTGCAAGTCTGGTTGTTTATATCTTTTTATTAACTGACACTACTTCTGTAATTGTTACCTGCATGAAAGTTTAAAAAAAAGAAAAAAGCATTTTGTTAAAATTTCTTGGCTTCCTTTCAATGTATTAGACACTGTATCAGGCAATGAAGTAGTATCATCACTCTGTGAGACTTTCATTGCAGTTCTGTATCCCAGATGATGCTTCAGTTTGATCACTGGTAATAATGTAAACCTCTAAGTATTGACTACGAATTACATATTGTATCAGTAATACTGAATGTATCATCTATCATAACAAAAGATCTTCAAAGAGTTCAGACAACCGTAGAAAATCTGAAAGTTTGATTTAGATCTTAATATTAATTGAAGGCAGGTATAAGGTTTTACTCCTCAGTAATAGGGAACACAAATGATTCATCAGCAAAATGAAATATTAAAAAAAAAAGGTTCACGATGCTGAAAACATTGTTTACACACTACAAAAAAAGTTGTACCTTCCTGCCTGGTCAAGCTTTGAATAATCTATAATGGCAACATCTCCTTTTTCTATATTATATTCTTCACTGGACAGAAACTTAAAGCACTGCCAAGTGATAACTTGATCATTTTGTGCTAATGAAATATCTATCCAGTCATTCCAGATGGTTAGGCTGGGATACATCCCATCTAATTTTGGGCAGATAATCAGGGTGCTCCCTCTTTAGTTGATGACTATTCTTTTCATGACTACACATGAAAGGAGCACAAATCTGATGCTAACAGAAAATGTTAACTACCCTTGGCTCTTCTTCTGTGGTCTGGACAGAGGTGGAGCCCAGAACACTAAGCCCACAACAGTATGATCTGTAGACAAGACTTGGCCAAGAGAGCTCAACAGAGTTCAGTTTCTAGGAAATGAATTTAGAAGAATGGTATGAAAAGTAAATTAAATGTAATAGAAATTTAGGGACTCGGCCCAAGAGCTTGATGGTCTTAGATAGCAAAGGACATCTCCACTCAACTTTTCTTGAAAAATTTGTTTCAAGGGTACGGTTCATAAAATGAAAGCATGCATCTTCAAGTGTTCTACGTGCTTTTAAGGCCAAAATGAAAAATCTCTAATTCAAAGACAAACCCGATATTTCAAGACACCAAGAAATGAAAGAAGGCATGATAATAAATAATGGAATCACTTCAAAACACAACAGTTTCAAAGCAGTAACTCTCAGACGTGAGTCAGAAATCAAAGAAAGCAAACCTTTTATGAGAGAAGCAAACCTTTTATTGTTTTTACCACCTGTTTCTTCATCTCAGGTTTAGAAAGGACAAGTCATTAGGTACAGAAGGAAGACATTGTATTGCAGCTATTCCATAGAGATTATATTGCAGCTACTCCCACCAGAGAAATATCTAAAGTTGGTTGCACAGTATTAAAGACAGTATTTAAACTCTGAAGACCTTAGTTAACTGAAGCCAGTGAGGAAGCTGAATGCTTGATATAGCTAAATATTGGGCTACTGAGTTGTGGCCGAGACTATATATTTAATTAAGTAAATATTGTGCACTATATATAACATATATTGTTATGGAGTGGCTTAAATAGTAATTATTCATACTGAAAGATCATTTATATATCTAATTACTCATAAAGGATGGCAAAAAATATCTAAATTAATCAGATTGCTTTATTAATGAACAAACTGTGGCACTTTCCCTGTAGCTCTATTTCAGAGATTTCATGGAATTTCAATACTTTTTGTTTTATTGACAGATGTATTTTGAGATATAAAAGTAAAAACTAAAGAAAAACATTTGAGATTACTAGTATTTTATGGAGTGTTAATTTGATTTTAATATAATTATGCCAGTTTTATTTAATAAAATGTTAGATCACTTTTTTATTCTGCAGAAATTGCCATCTTATAATTTTGAGGGAAATCATAAGTAAAGAGAGATTAGCACTGAGAGAGACATTTGTAAAATGTGATGAGACAAATGTAGTAGCTGATCATTTTTTATTCCCATTTATCTTTCTAGAAATATCAATGTTTTTCATAGCATTCTATCTCACTACAGTACCTGCTTGCTCTTATTTTGCTCAGTCTTGCAGTGAAGTAATCATACAGGACTGAAATCCTATATATATGCTGGCTATCATGGGACTTATTGTATGCTGCAAATTACACTGGTTAAAATCAGTTTTGTGGGAGGAACAAGAAGGCAGCTTCCTTAAGTATCATATAAACAAAACATCTTCCCGTTTTCAGGATCTGTGTGAGGCTTTCTAAGCAAATAAGTGTCTCCTACTTGAATATTGAAAACTTGCAAAATCTCTCTCTCTGTAACTTAACATAGCATTAACTGAGAGTTCATGATTTCAAATTAAATTAACTCAAATTATTTCTAGGCTAATTCATGTAAATAGGTATTTGTCTGTAGATTCCCTTTGAACAGGCCTTTTGACAAATTTGAGCCTCTCTGACTAGTTTTTGACAGGAAAGACTCACTAGGAGAATTTTATTTTTACTCTCAAAGGAATGCAAGTCCTTCATATAATAATGTTTCCTTTCATCCATTGTAATACCCACACTAATCTCAGTTTTATGGTTATCTACAACTGTCCATGCTGAGATTAGCCCGATTGATGGCAACTTGATCTATTTGCAGCATGTGACTTAAGTACAAGTAAATATATGCAGCAACAGGGTTTTTTTACATATAAATTCAGCTACCAGTTTAATTGAAAAGTTTTCTTCCATGGAATCTTCCTACCTATAGCTATTTCCAGGAAACTTATATGTAGAAGACTGGAAGGTAGCTGCTAAGGGGACAAGAGGTCAATGCAGAACAAGTAATTTGATTAAATGGTTAAAAAATTAATATATGCACTGTGTGTTCCTCATGCATTTTTCCATCTTCTATACTGTCAGCATCCAAGAAAAGTCATCACTGAATCCACTATTTTAAACCATTATCATTGTAGTTAGCTTTCTTCTTCAATTATTACAGGATTTGTTTAAATGAATGATCTGAACTTTTAGTCATATCTCTGATTACCTTTCTTACCAGATATTCATCTATCATAAGAGACTTCCAGTCTCACGCAAGAGCTGCCTAAGACACTGATGTATTTTTTAAAAGAGCAAAGATTTAAAAATCTAAGTCATTCAATAGCAGGAGAAATCTGTGGGTTTTAAGTAGGATGTCACACATTTTTATATTATTAATATTTCTGTAGAGGATCAACCAGGTGAAGAGCAGAGGAAATGAGACAAGTATGCCAAATAACTCTGATAATTGGCTGAAGTATCAAGGAAATTGTAAAAAAAAAAAAAACCCTCATAACACAGTAACTTGAAGAAGTTTTAAAGGTAGGATGTATTTTCAGTTGCCCCCTAATTTGCAAATCCCTTTTCTAATGAAGACATTTACAACTATCCAGACGCTTCGCTAAGAAACAAATTTAATACTCATTGCAGAAGTCTTCAGCTGGGAAGCAAATCTGTTTCCAAGTTAAAAAACAATGGGCTTCAAACCATTACAAAATATATTTGCAGAGGGCAACAAAAGTTACTAAATATCTTCATACAGACTGTTTTATTTATGTTCAATAAATGTTTATTCTGTCATCACCTAGTTCATAGAACTATAAACATTATCACTATATATATACGCTATCATGCAAGTTAAACATTTTTGTATACAAAATTAAAAAAAAAACAACAAACTTTTTAGTCTGTGCTTTGGTTCATTTCCAATAATTAGCTCTAGGGAACAGGAATGCATTCTCCCTCAGACTTTTTTCTCCCAAACACGTACAGAGGAACCCCTGCTTGCGTGAGGAGGCTGTGGCCGCTGACGACCATTTTCCCGATTTGCCATTAGACAGCAGAAAGCTGGTGCCCCAGCGCCGGGGGCAGGTCAGAGGGTACCTGGCTGTGATTGGCTGAGGGCCCCCGTGGCGCCTGGCGATTGGCTGTCACCATGGCTGCTCACTGCCCGCCCCTCAGAAGGCTCTCCGGCGGCCATTTTCTGCCGCTGCCTTGCGGGGTGCGGTTGGAGGTACAGGGGTGTAACCGGTCCTGGCCCTGCCAAACAGCTGCGCAGGCATGGTTTGCCTTTGGTAAAGCTGTATAGGCTCCTCTGGTCACCTTCTTGTCCTTCCCAGGGGTTAAGGTGAGGCCAGCAGCCTCCTTCTTGCCAGTCTTAAAAAGGATTGTGAGTGATGTCTGCCTTTGTCCAGTCACCAGAGACCTCCCCCGGTTGCCCTTGAAGACAACGACAGCCACCTTGCAATGGCAGCCAGGTCCCTCAGCTCCCTCAGATCCATCCCCTCCAGTCCACTGGTTTGCTGTAACAGCCCCTAACTGGGTCATCTGCCACTGTGGGCAAGTAGGCTTTAAGAAATCTGGTAACACCATAGCTATGACAAAACAAAACCCTCTTTTGTGTGATTTATTCTGTCTTCTCCCTGCAGCAATACCTGTTAAAAGATCAGGGCTATCAGATCTCCAGAAAAAGTTGGGTTTGCAATTCTACTTAAAGGTCCTCTGAATAGCAGGTAGGAAAACTGTGACTATAAAAGGCAGAATAAGAACAACAAATAGTTCGGACTGAGTAAGCAGTCTAGTCATTCAAGTAGCTTATCTGAAGTTAAAAAAAAAAAAAAAAAAAAAAAAGAAACTTGATTTGCAAACTTATGTTTCTGGTTTACAAGACCCAGTAACCACAGAGGTCGTATTTGAGCTATCTGGGAATGTGTATTGGAAGCCCCCGATGCCTTGTGTTGCGCCCTGCTTTAATGTTATAAAGTTCTCCTTTATTAAAACCTCCTAAAAGTTCAGAAGCCCTTTCAGATTCTGCAGGAACAAAGTCCTACCAAAAACTGTTCCCAAGCTAAAAAATAATAATAATTTAGAAAAACTTGATTTCCCTCTCTTTTTTTCCTGCAGTGGGTAGTGAAGGTGAAAGAAAGGCCTCTCTCTTGGCTGCCTGATGTTACAAAGTCTCCTACAGTATGCTAGTCTTGATGAAACCCTTTTATGCGGAAAAGTTTTGTGGAAAAGTGCAAAAGAAAATCCTTTTCCTCATCTTTCAAGATTAAACATGGTTTGAACTAGAATTAAAAATTGAGATAATTCTTAGCAATGGACATCATTAAATTCTTGATTTCAGCATTAGACCCTGTGGTCTGTAGGTTTCAATACAGCAGGAATTCCTGACACATTTTGTCTGATCTTCAGAGCTACGACAAAAGCAAAACCTGTGTTTCAGAATTTCCACTTTGTTCTGTGAATGAACTCTTTCTGGTAACTTATGAACATGTGAACAGAACACAACACAATTAAGTTCTGTCCATTGTATGTCATGGCTAATTAAAAATAAATAAATAAATAAATAAATCTAATAATAAGCAGGAAAAAAAATTGTAAGGAAAGATAGACTTGTCCTACAAGTTATTTTTCTAAGGGACTTTTGGAATAGAATAATCAGTAACAATTTGGACACCTGCAGATCCATCAGCACCACAGCTCATTTCAAGGACCTGTTCACCTCCAGAATGGTGCAATTTCGGAAAGATCTCTGGTTTACATTTTTACTTTTTAAGGAGCTGCACTAAAATGTATGTACTTATGTAATAATTTAGTATGTTTTATATAGAATCTGTATAATGTATTAAAGGAAACTGAATGCTTTTACATCATATATAACTCAGCAATGCACTCATTTATAGACCTAATCTTTTAAAAAGTGGCATTACATATGTACTCTGTCTTTTAGCTATATACTTGATTTTTAAAGCATTTATTCATCTAAGTGCCAAGAATGTTTAACTTGATTATTCACCGCAGTGTATTTCCGATATCAAAGAGTTATGTCTCATAGTAACTCCACTGGTAGGTTTTTCATTCTGCACATTTGTTAAGTTAGAAAATAAAGTTGATTTACTTCAGGGAGACAGAACATCTCAAATTTGACTTGCAAGGCAAATTAATTTCTAAAGGTTTCATGCATTTCATAACTTTCTACAGGATGTTTCCTGCATCTACAGTCTTCTCTGTACAGTCCTCTACATCTGACACATCCTCCTCTGACACTTCTTGAGGTACTTCCACATCAGCAGCACACTCTTACGAGAACTGTTAGCATTCTCATTGACTTCAGAGATAAGCCTACATTTCCTCACCCATCTGTCGCAATGAGTGTTGCATCCACTCATTCTTCCAAAAGGTTCGATTCAGCCAACTCTTGAATCACATGTATAACTGCAAATATTCATCACTTCTAATTCTGGAGCTTGGTGGGGTTTTTTTATGTTTTCCTTAATTATTTTTTTATTCTTGAAATGCATTTAAAAAAAAAAAAAAGAGTGCTATCACAGTCACAAACTATCAACATGTTTACAGCACTTACTGGGCAGGAGTAAGCTATATTTATAGGTGCCAATTTGCAAAAAAAAAAAAAAAAAAGAGTAAAAAAAAAGAGTAAAAAAAAAAGTTGGAGCTGCCTGAAAAGGAAATCATCTAGAATGTATTGTATGTGCTACAGACCAAACTGGTATTGCTCAGTTTCTTTTTTCTTTACCTAATTTGATTTCATTTATGAACTATCATTGCAGAAGAAGAAAATATGGATAATAAAAATAAGAAGAAAAGAAGTAAGGAAAAGAAACAAAGAAGAAAACAGAGACCTTTGAGTGTTTTCTTTTCCTTAAAAGTCCTTGAGTACAGGTGAAAACTGAGAGAACAGAAAAAAGAAATATAATCATGATGCAAGAGGAAACTGAAAAATCCCAAACTGTATTTATTGTTGTTCTTACTGTCTACTAATATGAGCAGTTGCATCAGCATTGAGTAGACTTTCCACAGTATGCATTATTCTCAGTGTCAAGCATTTATAAGATTGAATCCAGAACCTTCAGTTCTGAAATTTAGTTTCAATTTAACCTTACTGACCTGGTCTGCAGCCACATATTGGAAACAGCATTATGAAGCAACTACTAATTGCAATATTCAGTGTATATATGTAGCACACTAGACATGAACTGAAGATACACTGGAGAGACACAGTGTCATTCCTGCATTAGACTGTAAAGGAATTATGATTAACAAAGAATGATGAGTATTTGTACTGCCTGACACAACATGCAGTGGAAGCAACTCACTGAAAATTTTCTATAAGATTTCTAAATGTCTCATCCCCCAGGAGTTAAAATTTTGGAAAATGTAGAACATACATATATCGTGCACCATAATTCATTTCTGCCTTGTCTGTTTCATTAAAAATAAATAAAACCTCAAATAACTATAAATACGGAGGCCATTGGAAAAAAACGTCACCAGATTCTTAATTTCTTTATATGCTTTCTACAGAATACCAGAAATGTGAAGTACTGAAGAATAATTCCCCTGTTCAAGGTCTAAACTGAAGAACCCTCTAAAATTTGACTGTTACCCACTAAAAGGTAGTGTATTTGAAAGCCTGAAACGTTTGTTGTATTTGACAAGTATTGTGAATAAACCCCAATAAACATTGAAATACATCATTGTACTGTGATATCGAAGTTACTGTGTTTCTAAACTATTCATCTTCTTAAATCAAAGGCTGTCAATTTGAATTCCACCTGTTTGCTTTTCAAACTACATTGTTTGTATGTCAGACTCCCAACTGAAAAAGCACTAGAGAAGAAAATGGGACCAGTGTTTAATCTTACCATAAACATTATGGTTTTTCATATGCATTTTTTCTTCTAATTCTTCACTATTTTGCCCTTTACAGGAAAAGAAATTCAGCTCTGTTTTGGAATTTTCTAATATATTTGAACAAAAATCCTCCATTTATTCAAACTAAAAATATTTTTAAAGGATCAGCTCTTAAGGTTCTCTCCCTGTTAAAAGCATCAAAGTTCTGAAATCATCTTAGTTTTGACTTTTTCTATGACACATTTAATTTTCTGATAAAAAATAATTTTTTATTTCAAAATTAATTTGGTTTTAATACAAAAAGTTACAAAGCCGAAGTGAATTTAAAAATCTCGATGACATGAAAGAATGCTGCAACCACTTTTTGGTTTGGAGGTTTATCAACAATTTGAGATTTTGACATTCTGTCTTTCAAGTCAACCACAAGAGCTTTTGTAACAGCCACGGCTGGGTCAGAGAATAAGGCTGAGTTCAGCTACATTTGACACTGAAAATGTGATTTGTTCACCTAAACACACATATCTAATTGATTCCAGGAGGTCTTGTATGTTCATGAATCCCCACATGGGGTAGTTCTGCTCAGTATCAGACTATAAAAACCAAAGCAGAGATTGATGTGAAATAGAGTTCTCATTAGCTTGGTCGTCTTGTAAAGGAATATTATTCACTGAAGAACCTGATACTGAAGTCACTGCAAGTGAGGGGATTCCTCAGCCACCGTCAGGAGTGCAGCAGGGTAGCTGCTACGCGGTCAGTAGTTTGAACACGACTGCTCAGGCTGGCTGAATTCAGCAGCTGATAGACTTGGCTGCTGCAGCTCCCTGTCCCCAGGTCCAACCACTAGTGAGGCTGAGCATCGCTTCTCAGCAGGCACGCGTGGATGGACACGCACTCAACGGACAAAATTCACACGCATACGGCCAGTCACCCCATGCTAACCCGGGTGGAAATAGTGCCTTCGCCAGCACCCACACAAACTCAAACAAATATGAATAGCATGGAAAGCCTGATCCTATGCCACTTCTCCAGCTGATTAGGATTGAAGTCCAGTAGTGGTCTATGCACACAGACACACATACATTCTTATATATACATACAAAATATGGATCAGTCCAGCAGCTGGCCTTAGACACTCGGTCTATCCAGTGGCTGGCCTTTGGATTCCCAGGTCTTCCCAGCTGCTGGCACTTAAGCCTATGAGCCCCCCCAGTTTTTGTCTCGCTCACCTCTTACGCACTTGTTGGCTAATCCATCTTGAAGCTGGCTAGTGTTCACATACATGTAGTCAGAATAGAGAGCATACCTAGAGAGTAGTTACAACCACGATTTAATGAGAATATAGGCTAGACTGTGGTGATGAAGTGCAGGGTGCAGATGACCTGTTGACACTTCTACCTTTTGTCTCCATTTCTCTCTGTTTTCCCAGGTTTGTTCCACCCCTTTCCCTGCCTTTGGTCTTTCCAGTAAAGGTTCTACAATAAGCCTTGCATATTCTCACAATCTCCTGAATATATTCCACAAGTTTCAGACAGTCCTAAAATGCTCTTTCCCCTGTATCCCATAATTAATCCTATACCCCTCTTCAACAGTACCCCCACTCGCTCCAAAAGGCATTTGAGGAGGAAGCGTCTCTCCTTGACTTGTCCTCGGGGATGAATACGCAGAAACTGGGCTCATTGTTCTTCCTGGACAGCCTTGCAACAAGCAGAGTGAGTCTTCTTGCATTCATGGAGTCACTGGGGCCCTTGGCCTGTCGTTGTTCCTCTGCTACTCACCAGGCCTTAGTAGCTGTGATGATGTAACAACCTAACAAGCTCCAAGTAGTATTCAAAATACTAAAAATTGAAATATTATTTGGTCACATTGGAAGCACGGGACATTCAGGGTGTGAGCAATATGTGTGGGAGCAGGAAGGTCAGCAAAGGCCAGCGCTTTAGCAGCGAGCTAGGAGCCATTTCCTCATGGGAAAATGAGCCTTAGCTCATGTTAAAAAGGGGCCTAAGAGGAAAAGAGTTGAAGCAAGTTACTCTGAACCAAATGGCTCGGGGAATGAGGATGGCTCCCTGGGGCACATGATGAAGGCAGCAGAGGTTGTCATAGTTGGTACAACCGTCTGGATGGAGCCATTTACCTCCCCCTGCCCCAGTCCTCTGTCTGAAAAATGGGAGCAATAATACTGCCCTATCTTAAAGGCTGGAAAAATGAGGAATATGTGACAGATACTCAGAAATCGTGCCACTATTGTAACAAAAGGAGAAAGCATTTCTAATGGTGAACAATGAATGTTTCCTTATCCAGGTTGTAAAGGCTGTTTAGGTCTTGTACACCAAGTGGTTAGAAGTCCTGTGACTCCTTCTCTGTCTGCATGTTTGGTTTCTATCTGAAGAACAGCATGGGACAATGCACTTTCGCCATTGTTATTTCAATATATAGTTGGTATAGATGTGACTACTGACAATGTCAAAGGATTTGGAACTGGGAAGCTCTCCCCACAAGGAGCATTTATGATATGCTCTTCAGGAACTTAAAACTCTTCTGCATGTAGTAAGTAATCATATGGCTCAGCTTCGTGATATTTTTTGGAGAAAGTGACAGATGTAGCAAGGCTGGGCTCCACTATTTACATTTTTTTCCCCAGCTAGTGAAAGAGAAAGGATAGGAAGCAAGATAATCTTTCTTTAAACCACAACCTAGAGACACCAAGACTTTCAAAGGAATGATGACAATCGTGATGTGTACTGTGAATACATAGACTTGTTTAAATGACTCGCTTTCTGGCATGCTGAAAAAATTATTTCCTGTCAAGAAAGATCAAACAACTTGTTATCAAGAACTACGAAGACAAATACAACAAATTGCTTTGCAAAGAAACGTATCAGGGAATTCAGTTCCTCTGCCCAGAGCAGTTAGAAAAGCACAGCAGGAAGCCAGGAAGCAAGCACCTGTTTTTAGGACAAAACCCATTTTCTTTGGATAATTAAATAATTAAATTAAGTAATTATAATTATGCCGTTAGAAAAATATCGTGTTAACAGTGTATATTTTGCACATACTACACTGTGATTTATGAGAAGCAGCTGATGTCCGGTTTAATATAGCACATGCCAACTCCATGAGATCAAAGTTCCTTCTTTGCATCTCATAGAAGTACTGTATCTGAAAGAAATATCATCATGGAAATAGTCACAAATTTTCATGTGGAATTTTTCAATTTAAAAAGTCATGATTTATTGAAACAATCTCTTAGTAAGAGAGTGTCACTGAATTTTCTGGGTAAAAATAAATTTATGACTGTCAAGGCTTTTATAGATTTTTAAAATCTTTTTTCTGTCATTCAGAAGAAAAGGACTTTTATTACTAAAATATAACTACATTTATAAAGTAAAAAAATAAAAGCCAAAACTGAGATGAAATGTTTTAGAAGTTACTGCAACAGAATGTTTTGATTAATCTTTACAGATGTTCTTCTTTCTTGCATTTTTGTTGAGATGCATTTCTTATGTATTCAGTGTTTCTTTCCAATTCAGAAAGAAGTTGCTTAAAAATGAGCAACTAATGCCATTAGAGATGCTCTAATGTTTTTTCAGATAGTTGCACAGAGCTGGCACGTCTGACCAAGGATCGTGGCAGGTGAGGGGCAACAGATGGGTACCTCAAAGAGCTCTGCATGTCTGCATTTAGGCAACTCAGTCCCGCATTTTGTGTCCTGCAAGCCAAAATTATTCGGTGAACATATGTAAACACACTTTCACATTCAGCTGTGCCACTGCTTTTGACTTTTGTTTGCTTCTTGCCAGAAACCAAGTGAAAAACTCCACTCTTTTTAAGTCTAATGCAAAATAAACAAGAGAATTTGCAAAAAGATTATCAGCTTCTACTCTGATCATATAAGTTACAAGAATCCTTCAGCTATTTGTTTGGTTTTAAGAAGTTCATTTTATTTATCCCAGGTTTTGGTGGGTAGAACTTGCAAACGGAAACTTCAACATCTCACTGTATTGTTCTTTATAAAGTAAGAGTGTAAACAGGAATTAAGGAGAAAAAAGAAGCTAAACTCTTCTGAAGAGTGTTGCTCTGACTTTACATTTTGTAGCTATCCATAGTTTGATGTTATTAAATATAAAATTTGAAGGCACATGGAAATCAGCTATTGGACATTTCTTTGCTGTTTATAGGGAGAAAAGGCAGTAGAAGTATTTGCACTGAATCAAGTAAAAACCAAAAATAACTGGCTTTTTTGTGTTTAGTGTTTAGTGTTCTGATCCTTGGTTCATAAACCATATTTTCCTTATGAGTATCTGAAATTAAAATTAGGACAATTTTTAAATTTTTGATTTTACATTTTCTTTCATGCTTGCAACAAATCAAGATAGCCTGAGACCAATGCTCATATTTCAGCCATAGCAAAATAGAACATAACACAAAGACAACATAAACTGTAGAAACTTGCTTTCATTTTATCCTTAAAGCTACTCTGTTTCTAGTAGCTTATCTTAAGGTTTTATCTAAACCTAATTCTAAACATATTCTTTCTTTCTTCTTGGATATATATGTGTCTCAAATACAGCCATGGACAAACATACACTGCCTCAGTAAAACAGATAGTTCCTTAGAGCTAAAGTATGGAAACTGTGGACAAAATGTGAAGAATTTGTAATTTTTTTTCTTCTCACTCCTTGGAAAAAAAAGACTAATTTTTTTTAACATTTATTCTTTTTTTTTTCCTGAACAGTTTGAGGAGATCCAGTGAATTATGCACTAAAATTTAAGTGCTTCCCCCCAGATTAGTTTCATTCAAATTAATGATTGCTCTGAACTAAACCCCCAGATCTTAATATATATTTACTTCCACTTCACATAGATTTGCAGCTTGACAACATAGTTTCTAATCTCCATCATGATCCAACCCACAGTTCTGTAGCCCAGCTTTTATCAGCTTTAGACAAATGAGGACACAGCACAACTCTGTAGGTCTAGCTCCCTTTGCAAACTTTACAATAGTGATATATTCAGAGATCTTTGCTGGTTTTGAACTAACAACAAAAAGAAACGTGTATTTTCCAAACAAATAAACAAATTTTTGTAAATATAGCCCCTTTTCTAATCAGAAGAACGTAGTTTCAACCCTACTAGCATCTGTAACAGGTTTTATATATTAATGAAAGGAATGAAAAATCTTGGCTGCGAACAATAAAAGGGTAAATGCTTGACAAGATGCACAGTTATGTCTGTAATGACAAGCAAATGCTTCTAAAAATGTACCGTAACTGAACTAACTTGTTGAAGGACTTGAAGGTCAGTTTGAGACAAGGGACTTGGTAAATGGAAGAAGTCACGTTGCCCACAGAGCTGTCCTGTCATATGCAGTATTTCCTTCCAGAACTGACTCAAAGACACTTCCTTTCCAGCACAATGCATTCTTGATTTGTCAGGAATGTGACACACGCTATTAAAAGTGGATACTGGCAAGTGTCTTCACAGAGCAAGTTCTGCTGAGCAGCCTGCAGAAGTGTCACGCTTTGTTAGAGCTGCTACCCTGTCCTCACGTCTTATTATGTGTGGACAGCTATACTGGAGGGTATCAGTTAATGAAATTAATGCTGAAAATCAACCAAAACCTGAGATGACTGCATGACAATGCCACAACACATCTGCTCACTTTAGAACATGTTACACAATAAAGGTACAGCGTCACTATTTCAACTAACTTCATTATATTATAATTGGTTTTGATGTACTTGCAAATCACTTTAAATGGCTGCAGAAGGAATGTATTTCTTCTATTGTTTAATTTATGCAAACATGTCTGCATTTACTATTCTCCTTTCCCTCTCCCTTACATTACTCTGTCTTTATAACCTCCTGTTATGACTTGTTAGACAAAAACTTCTTCCAGTGTTTGCCTTCCCTAACTTGTCTTTGCTGGTTTGAATAATCTGAGTCTAAAATGCATTGGAACCCACAGGCACTATTCACAATACGTAATAGGTAACAACAGATAGCAACTGAGAAAATAATGCAAAATACAGGAATTAGGGGTCCATCATACAGTTCTAGTGACACTGACATTTAACCTGAATATTCTACAAGGCTGTTACGGAGTTTTTCATTCTTGAAAGCAGGATCTGTCACTGAGGCATCTGCTAGATGATCTCTAACACAACTTTCATGCCATCTTCAGTAAAGTAATGCCAGAGCGCTACTCGAGTTCCCGAACAAAGTGGCACTCACCAGCAACAGCTACTCTTTGGAGCATTTAGGCAAGGATGTGTCCTCCAGCATCTTTAAATACAACAGGGGGACCCTGGAGGAGTATAAGGGAGTCCACTGGTTGCACAAAATGACTTGGTTTGTACGGTCTTCTCCAGGGCGATTCCTACTGCTCTTCCAGAAGAACACTAGGCCAGATGAACCATTGGTTTGACTTGCAGGGGCATTCCTTGCGATAGGGCCAAACCCAAATCCCCCAAATAGCTCCCTCATTCCTCTACCCCACCCTCCATTTGGAAGGTTATATGGGAAGGGAGAGACAAGCATACAGGAGAGTTTCCTGTTGAAAACTCAGCACTCAACTACTAAGTAGAAGAGATTTACAAGATAAGAGGGATCTTGACTTCATAGTCTAGTGCTTAGAGCACTCCATCAGGCTGTGGAGTCCTGGGTTTGCTCCCTGGTTTGTGTTTTACATTTAAGAGTCATTGATTTAAAAACACCCGTAGCAGTATAAAGGACTGATTCTCGTCTGCGTTTCCTAGCCCCTGGGATAGTTAACACAGCTTTAGGCCTTTAGCTCTGAAGAGAGGCAACGAAGTATTCTGGGAGCGTTGTTAAATAACAATATAGATTCTTTAAGTTTTAAACTTGGATCCTACATGGCTCAGTCTTACAGAGATAATAATTTATGATAGTCATAATCTTTGTTATCATCATGCAATTCATTTCATTTTCCCCTTAGCTCAGCACTCATGATTATAACTTTTATAAAGTAATTTCAGTCAATATTCTGCAGGACCTTGATTCACAAGGGCATACAGGGATGGGGAAGAGGATGTAATGGATCACATAAAAAATTCCAGAGATATTTTTCTTGGTATTGTTTAGCTCAATTCCTTTTCTGCTCAGTCAGGATATGTGTTCTACTGGATTTTTTTTCTCTCTTTGTGTCAGGTACAATGGAAAGGAAATCATTTCTCAGAGTACAACACATTTTCACCTGTTGTTTCTCAGGTAATGAATAGTTATGCACATTTGGCATTTATTTAGCTTGTTCATATGTTATATTGTACTTTCCTGGAAAAAATCATTATGCTCCTTACAGTCATGTAGACAAATTAGGATAGGTAAGGGAGTCTGGGAGAGAGACATGAAAGTTGCTATGGCCTGAGCAGAGGTTATGAAACAAATCTGATCCTCTAGTAAACTAAATGTGTTAAAATGGTGCAGAAATGCAAGATCTTTCCTATAAAAGCTACACATTGAGGAGTTCAAAATGTAAAACTTTGGGGATGCTATTCTGTTAACGGAAAGGTAATAAGAGATTAAAAGATGGCACTACAGCAATATACCGTGTAATTGTTAGACCAGTGCCTCACAACCACAGCCTTTTTTAATCAGAAAGCAATCTACTCTTCTAAAACTACAGAGGTTATCTTGTGCAGTGTTGGCAGAATGGTTTTCATCTACATCCTATTATAAAAGTAAACTAAGCATGGAATGCTCAGTTATTATTTTTGTATTTTCCCATTTTGATTGTTTCCTTGCCTGTATGTGAACAGGTATCATTTTATGAACCACTTGCTCAGATCCTACAAATCAGAGATCATGAGTTAAGAAACAGCCTTAGATTTGGCTGCTCCAAGAGCTTCTTTGATTAGTCCTTCTACTCAGATGAGGTGTCACAAGTAACACTAGCTGCTATAAATCTTTAGGAGTGCATGTGGTTTTTGCTAGAAGTCTGATAAAGCAAGGGACCAAGATCAGTGTTCTGTTACATCATTAATGCATACTGTCCATCTTCACACACGTACACAAGTACGCACGCACACATGCACGTATTTTACAATGTTTTCTCTTGCGGTTTGATGGAAGTCGGTTAGTGAAAAAGGTTGTGGCTCCATCCTAAGACGTTAATGGTCTCTCTAAAGGTGCTAAGGGTGTAAAAGTTGTAAAACACATTCATATCACGTGACACTTGATCCTGTGTCTAGAAGTGTATTACTGCAGCCATGAAATCTGTTATTTTTCCTGCTGACTTCACTGGAAACTGAACTGTACTTGTATATTGAAGTAAACAGGGTTAGCAGAAAGACTTGCATTCATGTGAATTCAGAGATGACTAGGTACTAATAATTATTTCATTCTGTACTCAATATATTACAAGATGGGGTTTTGCACTGTTGTAACTAGTATGAAAGAAACGACATGAGATGAGGGATATATTCACTGTTAAAATCTCTGGAACTCATTATAAAGATGAATTGATTACAATACTAAAAAAAAGAATGAAAAATTAGAATGAAAACAAGAGTATCACATGGGTTTTGCTCATATGTTTTAGTGCTTTTTTTAATGTGTTCTTGTTTCATTGCATTTTGATATTTTGTTACTTGGCCACCATTGAAAATTTATTTGTGGTGCCAGAGAGGATTTGGGAAACAGCAGGAAGGCTGAGAGAAGTATAATAGAACTCAAGGAGCTGAACTGATATTTTGGGGAAAAAACGGATTTTCTTGCTGCTCTTCAGCGAAACTTTCATTTGGTAATTCTACAAAATATGATCCTTATTGCAGCCACAATGTCAAAATATGAGGAAGAAGATAAGAAAAAGAAAATAAAGGTCCTACATAATTTTCCAAGCACAAGACTAACTCTCAGGTGATAAGAGTGAAGCATTTATAAGCTTTTTTTCTGTTTGTAACACTGCTTACAAAGTCTTGGGCAAGTGACTCTTGGTGACCCTGCTCGAGCAGAGGGATTGGACCAGATGACCTTCGGAGGTGCCTTCCAGCCTCAACAATTCTGTGGTTAAAAACTTTACCATCTGTGTTTGACACAAGTCAATAATAAACTATAGGTTAAAAATTTTTATTTCTCTTTAAGTTACCTGTAAGGACAATTCAGAGGGAAATCGGATTTATTTCATTCACTTTGTTTCTTCAGAAAAAAGGGAGTACTGAGGCAGTGTAGCTGGGCTTATACTGAAGATGCTTGTCAGCTCTGTAAGAGATGGAGTTTGGTAGGGTACAAGTGTTTTCACTCCGATGGAGTAATGAGGTATTGTTCAGCAAAATAAAATCATTTATGAATGCCAGAATCTCCCTGCCCCCTTCCCTTGCCTCAAACCCTTATAATGACTTTACATAAAGAGATTCCTGAATTGCAGCAATGTCAGAGAGATGGAAACCAATCTTGCAATACATCTATATGATCTTTGTAAGGCAAGCATAGCCCTCATTTGCCTTCCTCTAAATTGGTGTCAGGTTTTGGTAGGCTCAACCAATCTACACACTGCGTTGCTGTTGTTAACATAACGATTTCTCAAGCTAATGTGATAGTGAATATTTATATTCAATATATATATATAAGCATTTAATCAACATGTGAAAAAAGTAAAAGATGTTTTGATTCAAATGATGGATTTTCTTCTTATGCAGATTACTTTTTCAAATCAGCTATGGGAATATTCTGCTTAATTTTAAATGATTTATTGATTGCATATAAAATTGTATTTATTACATTGCATTATGGTTACCTGATTATGAATGGAGATTTTAATATGCTTAGCCATACCTAAATTTACTTTTTCCTTTTTATTTCCTATCAAAATTAATTCACTATAATCAGTAATGGAACCAATGATAAATAAGATCAGTTCACACTGGCATACTAAGGTTGTATTCTCTTTGATGTAGTGGATTATTAACTCTTGTTTTAAACCCAGGTATTGAAAGATTTTATCTAAGTACAAAACGCAAACTCTTAGGGTCAAATCCAATTGACCAAACTCGGACTTCGAGTGCCATTTGAGCTGCTTTGGGATATTCCTCCTGGTCTACAGACACTTCTTTAGAAGTGCATGGGCTATCTGTAGATCTCATATCAGCTAACCCTGTGTAGACAGCTGAAATGTCCATGAGTATCCAAAATGGTACTTGGTGCCCATGTACAGGCACTGAAGTCTTACTCTGAAGTTATTATTCATCTAAATGCCTATCTTCCCATTTCAGTCAAATGAAAGCTGGTCTTATTTCATCAGCTGGATCATTTTGTAGACTCTATTGGCTGCAAAGCATTTGATAAGGCATTGGTGACCAGCACCATTTGAAATACCGTATGCTATTCTATTCAGCCCATGCTGTTCCAGGACATGGGAATTCCATAGACCTTGTGTAAGATCTGCCAATGTGTGACATCTCAAAAGGTGCCAAAAGCCTTTGAGTAGGCACCTAAATCAAGTCTAAAATCTTCCTCAAATCCAGTGGCATCTTGGATACTAGCTTACAAGTGGACACCTAAATATAGGTGTCTAAATCTGCTTTGCAATTTCTCCACGTTGGCAATTGTCTTGCTTTCACTATAAAGCACTGCACACACAACAGCTGTTATAAAAATGAGTATATTAGATTTTATTTCCCTATGTCATGACCTGGGCTGGACAGACCAGAGAGAGGTCATAGTGAGTTTGGAATTCCCTCGGGTCGAATTAAGGTGAAGCGACACCCAACGCTCAGTTGAAGGTTTTACTCATGGCAGAAGCAGCCCGAACTCGGGAGGTGTAACAGCAGTTGGTGGGGTTTCTCAGAACAAGAATCGGCGCGAAACCACCTCAGAAACCGGCGTGGGGCGCGGTAACCACACGCACGTCAGCTGAGGGAAGGAGGCGAGCCCTCCCGCCGGGTGAGGAGGCTCCGCGCGGACCCCCGGCCTTTCCAGGGCCCCTCTCGGAGAGGAGCCCGGGGGCGGCTGGATCCGCCCCGAGCCCCAGGCTGGGCCAGCGGGTTGTGCCTCAAGGGATGAGGGTGTAGCGGTAACGGGAGAGGAGACAGAGGGAGAGAAAGAGAGAGAAGAGAAAGATCTCACTGGTCCTGGGTCCAGCATTGGTCACACCGGCCAGTGGGGCCCGTTCCACCTGTGGGGCTTCGGTTGGGACCCTTTTATCATCTCCTGGCCCCTCCTTTGGGCAGGCACTTGAACTCCTTAGGCTAATTAGGTGTCACACGTGGTTTGTCCTTCCAGAACCTTTGGGAAATGGGTCGGTGGGCTTGGGGGTCATTTGGAGAGTGACTTCTCCCTCCCTGCAGACATGCCCCTTGTTTGGTCTTTGCCCACACAGGGTGAGCTGCCCCGCTCAGCACCTCAGAACAGGGAATTGGGCAACCTCCAGCAAGGGCCACGTCTTAGTTGTTATGCAGAGCTTGCCCCACCACAATGTTGGAGACGTTAACTCCTGCGGTCCCTCCCGTGTGGTCCAGTCCCTCCATGCAGCCTTTCAAGCAAGTTCCGTTCCTTCCCTCATCCGCAAAAGCAAGGCCCGGTCTCTGGCCATCACGACAGGCATTTGAGGCATTAACGCCGTCCAGTCTCTCGCAGCCTGCAGTGCGTGGTGTTTGTGTTAGTGCTGGGCAGTCATTGCCTAGCAAGACCTGAATTGAAACCAGAGCATCAGCTGACACTGCATGAAATTATCTAAAGGACAAGAAAAAATCACAGAAGTATCAAAAATAGAAGATAATCAAAACTGTTAATAAAAGTATCTTTTTTCTGCAGAAGGAATCTTTCTCATCATGCCGACTAAACTGAGATACTGTTGATTACAGATCCAAGATTGCAAGAAGCATTAAACGTAGAGACCTTCTCAATTACTTTGCATTAAACTTCTCAATTATTTTGCCTTGAAGTCGCTAATTGTAGCTGATGGCATTTGTGCTTAACAATACCTTGTATCCGTTGGATTAAAAGCAAAAATACTTCTTTCCTTTTTTATTTTAAATAATTAAAATATAAATTTCATCAATTCACATTTTAAATTTCTTGTGTAATTGGAAGTAGATAGGAATCTGAATTCTTTTATTCATTATGCTAGACAGTTACCACTTTATATGCACCACAAAAGCTTAAGTATAGTAAGTACCTGCAGCTGTTTTGTAGCAGATGGCTAGTCAGCATCTGATTTTTTTGTACTGCTATCGAGAGCACAGCACTTGATTCAATGGCCCAATCAAAAAACAAAACCAAAACCCCACTGACCATTTTAGAAGATATAATTTGTCTTTTCTCTCCTTTTCCCTTGTAACTGCCATAAAGCTTCGTCCTACTAGTCCCTCAGCATCGTTAAGGTTTTTTTTGTTTGGTATTTTTCAAGACTCCTGCTTGGCAGTTTTTGAATTAACATTGTATGTACCCCCTGCAGACATTCTCTCCTCTGAAGGAAACTTACGCTGATAGTCTTAAGACTTGATTTCACAGCTTCAAAAAACTTGCAAACACTTCAGTCTTGTTTGGAGAAGGGCTGGGTATCAGGAGGGTAATAATCAGGTGAGATTTTTCCAAGCATACTATAAACCTAAAAATTATCCACTTGGTCTGAAAGGCCCAAAAATGAGACAAATTAGTCCAAGCTACTTTAGGCAACTTCTAGGCCATTCCTCTTGGAAGGGAGGAGGGACCTGGAGGTTATGAGGGGTTGCTCTACAGGTTTCTTACGCTATAATATGTAGTCCAGTAGCGATCAGTAATGACATTTAAAGCAGATCAGAACAATATTGTCCTCATAATTGCTTTTTTTCTCCCAATGAAGTTTGATGCACAACTGCCTCTGAAAGTGTATATATGTACACACACATATGCAAGTCATTAAGAATCTTTAACTTGACAATAAATAACCCTCCCATTAGACTGTTTTTATTAATTTCTAGCTCGGTAATGACCCTGATTTTTTATGCTAAAGCTATAGAGAGATATCTTTTCACCAAAGTTCCTTTAGTTTAGTAGGCCTTTCATGGAGAAAACTGCTCAGGTCCAGCACCTTGAATTTCTAAAGCTCTGCTGAAGGTCACTAATTTCTGAACTGCACTGAAGAAGGAACTGTTGGAGGCTTTGCATTCAGGAGTCATATTGTTGCCTCAAGCCTTCAAAAGACTGATTAACAAATAAGAAAGTGAGGATAGCTTAAAGGAAAAAAAAAACCTAAAACATGAGAAGCGTAGTATGCTTGCTATTCAAGGACTGTTTAGATTGTGTGTACTCAAGATAAAACTTATCTGGTTTAAGATTCTGCTTACAGCAGAGGATGCTTAAGAAGTGTTTGGATAATAGTCAAGGCACCAGATAACAGAGATTTCACAGTCACAGACTTGCTAATACATCCTCCTTCGGCACTGAGAAACCAGGGGGTGGCAAGAGAAACAAAGACCCTGGTGACCTCAGATGACGCCTGACCACAAAAGGACAAAAGGGGTAGGGGCATTCTTCCCCAAACGGCCCCCGAAGACCACTGAAGACCACCAGAGACCCCTGCACAGTCGTAGAATACTCCGGGATGATTGCTCGAGAAAACAGTACGTCATGCTTGCTCAACATAATGAACATGCAATAGTTAGGTGGAGCATACGTATTAGGTAGGTGTGGTGTTTTAACTGCGGTGTGTAAGTATGGACTGAAAACCTCAGTAGGTGCGTTGGATTCGTGGAAATCTTCCACCTTGCACCCTGCGCAGAATAAAGCAACGTCCCCTGTCTAAACATACTTTGGGTGTTTCAGGAGTTACTTTCTGGTCAGGTAACAATATCAAGTACAAGGAGACAACTACTTCTAAAAGGCTAAGTTCTGCCTCTGTAAATTTTAGGGCCTTCATAAGAGCAAAGTCAGTGTATCCCAAGGGGCCGTATTAGTGAAGTCTTCATGGATTTCTGGTTAACGTATAGTTTCCGTTAATCAGAGTTTAGTTAATCAGTTGTCCACGTGATTCTAGAATAATTCATTCTAGGATAAATTGAGAATTATCCAAGTGTCTTAGAAGTATCTTAGAAACCACTCATACTTTGCAAGTTTATTGGCAGATACATTAGGCAGCCTTAGGCTTGCTGTTGCCACCCTTGCAAAAAGTATTTTCCCTCTCTCATTTAAACTGTACATTTTTTCTAGTGCAGTTTAAGCTAGTGTGAGCATCATGAGAAAGGACAACAAAGGGAGCAACTCCAAATGAAAATTCTGCAGCTGTTTTATTCTAGTCTGTAGCATACAGAAGTAGAGAGTCTGATAAACACAGAATTAAAAGTGGAAGAAAAATGTAAAAGGGAGGAAGTCGTAAGATCTGTAAACCATACTAAATAAAATAGCAGGTGAAGTGCTTGCTTTAATACCAGCTCTCCCATGCAGACTATTAAATAGAATAATATCTTGATAGCTGGAGCCCAAGGTATCTTAATTCTATCTCTCTAGTTTCAACAACAACTTTTACAGTCCTTTTAAAGTTGTTTGGAGAATTTAATTATTCCTCCCTCCTCTCACCCAGCAGATGAACTAATCTAACATATGGAGAAATCAAGACGAGGACTCCATTATGAAAGCTGCTGTAACATAATTTGGGAAGAGCTACTTGAAAAGACAGTTGTCATACTATCACTTCAGAAAACTTGGCTTTGCTTTGAGTGGGGTTTTGGAGAAGATGACCTCCAGAGGTCCCTTCCAAGTACATAATCGTATGAATGTGTGATTCTAAAGCCTGTTTATCTTTCAAGGAGTTTGTGGCTTAATTGAAGACAGATCACAGCAGCCCATCCTGGAGAGAAAGTAAGGATCAGAACAAAACAAGCCAAACTACTGTACTACTGTATCACGCAATGGTCCTCACACACAGTTCAGGAGGAATGATCGCACGGGCAATAAGCTAGAAGACCAATTTGTCCCATTGGAAAATTATGTCAATAACTGTCCCCTACTTAATTCCAGCCTTATGCATAGTTGAAGGAAGGGCAGACTTCAGTGCAACATCTTGTGACAGGACTACTGAGAGCTGTCGGGCTTGTTACTGCGCTGATAAATCCACCTGAACACAAGACGACGCCTTCCAAATACGTAAGTAACCTGGTAGACATCAGTGCACTGGCTGTCCTTGGTAGAGGTTTTTAGTGCTTTCTTTACTGCTGTGTGGGTTGGAAACTGAGCATGGTAAAGGGGGATTTTCCCTTCTCTTCATACCTTTCTTATATCTTCTTTAATCAAAGGTAGACAGTTGAAAAATCCTTCAGACCCAGAAAGTAAAGGCCTAAGCTTAAGTTTTAATCTGCCCTTGGAATTTCAAAAGGTGGTGAAATTAATAGAAATACATTTTTCTTTAAAGTACCTATTGTAGTTAAGCTGTTCCAATGTAAAGGACATAGTTTAGTATCTTGCATAACAGCATTAAATCACATTCATCTGCTTGCATTGTACCTCCCCATCACTGTCTAGTTAAAAGTACACCGAATAATTTCATTCTGTAGGAAGAGACTGTTATTTTAATGTGCTTCTCTGAAATTGTTATGGCTGCTTGAGTGATAACTGATTGGATGACCTACCCACGCTTTTAATATTGAACAGATTATAGAAAGTAATACAGCATATTAAATTGAGGATCATAGAATAATAGAATCATGGAACGGTTTGGGTTGGAAGGGACCATAACAATCATCTCATTCCAACCCCCCTGCCATGGGCAGGGACACCTTCCACTACACCAGGTTGCTCAAAGTCCCATCCAACCTGGTCTTGACTATAAATCTCCTTCTGTTACTACGTCTTCCACAACACTAATGGAAAGTTCAGCTTTTTATGGCAGCTTAAATAAGAACTGGAAACTGATGAAGCAGGCATGTTGCTCGTCTGCCTCCTCTCTGTTGGTCTCCTGCACTCACCCTACAGTGCTTCTATGTGTTCACCCTCCGTTTAAATCGCATATTTGTGGCAGATTTGGTTTAAGTTTTTTTTGCTTTGTTTGATGAGATTAATTTTCTGCAAACTACAGGGCCTATTCTTATGTTGACATTACAAGTTTCTATACATAAACCTCAAAATTTTCAGTTAGGATACTTGCCTCCTCTCTACGACAAATCAGCAGTGTCAGACCAAAAGACTTGTTGCTGAAAAGAAAAAGGTTGTGCAGGTTCTGTGTCCAGTACAAAAGTGTGTCTCAATCATTTCCCTTCACCTCAGATGTGTAAACTCTCTTCAAAACTTGATGGTCTTGGGTTTACCCTGCATAATATCCCACTTGATGTGCCTATAAATTAAATTAACAGTGTGAAGAAAAACTCACTTTATGAAGTTTAAAAGAAATAACTATATCTGATGCAGACCTGTTCTGTTTGGGTTTTTGTTTTTCAGAGTGAATTTGGCTTTGGTAATAAGAAAGAGAGGGTCTTGTTGGCTTATTAAACTCTTTTGTTGAAGTATATTGACTTAGGGTTTAACACCGACAGTGAAGATAGGAGTTAATTACTATTCAGTACCTTTAATTGCAAGCTACAGTTCAAATACTTCAAGACAAGGTAAAGCAAATAACGCTTGTCACCAGTAATTACAGACAGTGTTCACCACCCTGCCTTGAAGGCACTGAGCTGCAGCTTTCTTAAGAGGTCACAAAAAATAAATGAGTGAAAAGGAGATCACACTTCTAAAACATCCAAATAACACTTCACTTTGGGAATTCTTTTCTTTACCCTCAAATATTGCTTGTCATTCACCTTTAACATTGTTTAGACCCCCAAAATTGCATTTAGTTTATATTCTTTTGTTGTTAGGCATTTCAGAAAGTCTCCATATAATTTACTTTTGCTTACAGTATAATAGTCACAAGGTCTGAGGTTAGGAATGACTTGGTGGTTGTGCGCTTTTTTTAATATTTTTTTAAACAAACTCCCAGAAAGACCTAGCAGGCAAAGTACACCCTTGTAAGCAAAATGTGCAAGAGAAAAATAAACAGAAAGCTCCATAAAAATGAAATGGTCAAAGGGAGACTGTGACTGCTTCTAAAATTCACAGATACCTCTTTTTCTCCTATGCAGCATGTGTGGAAAACATAAACAAGTAAATGGAAGAAGAAAATTTACATCAAGCTGTTTCTTAATTGAGCTCTAATGGATCCCCTTTGAGACCCATCATAACAGAGAAATTCATATGTAGTCTGATTTGCATCTGTGCATTAGGCTGGCTCACAGGTGTTTAGCTTTGCTATCTAGCAATAACAGCCAGTTTTTAGGACTGGCATGTGATCTAAATCCTCCTCTCATCTCTTCCAAGCAGCACAGCCCAGAGCCGAAAAAATAAGTGTGCTGATAACTCTCCGTGAAACTGTATTTCCCCTAAATGTCTGCACCCAAGAAGTACTATTTTTAACCTTTCCTCACAACCTTTCTACGATGTGTAGGTGAGTTGGACAGTTAAGAGTAGAAGACGGAGAGCACGGAAGCAAAAAAATGTCTCTGCTAGACAGTCCCTGCCATCAACATCAGCTTTAGCCGCTTTCTAGTGATTATAAATTGTCTCTGACAGAAGTGAGGTGTGTGTGTGGTTTCAAGACAGTGACTAGTGACTTAGCAAGTATGTCACAAAATTCCCATTTACAATGTGCTCATAATTTTCCTGCGTAAGTGGGTGTGCGTTCATTGCACACACAGTAATGTAAGCAGTTCTCTGAAACGGACTGACCTGCAAAATATTTGGCCTGTTGAGAGACGAAATACTGCAAAGGGATGAGTAGAGCTTATATTGCCATCGAAACTACTCTGTGCCTAAAGAGAAGATTTTTGTTTCGGGTGCTGAGCTTCACTCGGTTATTGACCACAAACTACGTGAACTGCCTGGAATTATTGGCACTTTCCGATGAGGTTCTTCACTGACTTTACTCAGATCACTCAAGTAAGTTATAGCCTGCCAGGATGGGCTCTAAACTGCTGCTGTACATAAAAGGAACCCTGGCTTTTGAACGGGTCTTTCTCCTGGGTCATTTTTCCCTGGAACATTCATTGGCCCCTACTGCTCAGCTGTGGGCAGAGAGGAGTTAGTTGAAGCCAGTTCAATGGAACTTAAGAGGAGTAACAGGATGTATTGACATCTTCAGAATCAAAATGTGCTCCTCTTATATAGGACCTTTTGTGTGCTTTTCTTCAAAGTTCGTAATCTAACTTTGTTTTGAGGTGATTTAGGTACTTGAGATGTTCAAAGGTACAGTGAATACTTTGTTAGAAAGGAACTCATTTCAGGCAGTTAAATGATCCCGATGAAAGTCTTTTTGACAAAATGTAAATCGAATATTCAGAAGAATTGCTACCCTCAAATTTGTTTCATAAATGTAGGACCGCACTTCCAGTGTTTTGGAGCTGTGGAGCTCATCAAATTAATAAATAAAGATACATATGTATGTATATAATCTTATATATGTCATATATGTATATTTTATCAAAGTTTCCATCCAAAAAAAGAAAAATCATGAAGGATTGTCTGGGGACAAACGACCAAGGAAGAACACACACGAAAGTGCGGGTAGGAAAGGAATGTCTGCTTACCTTAATAGGCATTTCAACTGGGTCATATTGGGAAAGGTGCAGATGGTCAGATGCTTACACGTCAAGTGTGAAGTTTTCAAGTGAATCAGTTTGTTAGAACAGTTGCCTTCAAATGAACTGTGAAAGGCAAATAATAATAATAGTAATGTGTTTTAATGTCAGCGGACAATTGGCAGTCACAGATTCCTGATATGTCTGAAGAGCCCAGGTATTGAATCCCATGAATAGTTTTCATTTAAGTAGAAAAACGAGCACAGAAATTGAGATACAAGCCAGGAGTTCAGTAAGTAAACAAGGTGTCTGCAAGAATTTTGAGGACGTGTTTTCATCACAAATAAATGAAGGTGCTGAAGGTGCTAACCCAAATCCTGGCAGTCGTCAAAGTAGACTGCGGTTTAGGTACTGCTAAGGATGTGTTATAATGCCTCTGCCAACTCACTGCTCAGATAAAGGCTCTCAGATTCATTATTTTCTCAGTGAGTAAATAAATTCTGTAAAAAAGACAACTTTCACCTCCAATAACATGTACCATGAACATGTTTTAGAGACCTAAAGGTATCTTGCGTCCTTTCCGTTTTCCTGACTTTTTATATAGAGACAATCATGCATAAATTGTCAATATCGGGACAAATACCAGATCAAGGGAACAAAGAAATCCTTGAAAAATAAAGGGATTTAAGGTGGCGAGCTAGTCCAGGACTATGTCTTACTTCTCTTGTATCATTTTTTACACCCAGTAAGTGTCTGTGCATCTCCTCAGCTGCGTGACACTCCCCAGCACCCACAGCAGGGCAAAAACTGGGGCTGGGGGTGGCAGAGCATCTAAGGTGAGTAGACCGGGCTGATGTCTTCAGCACTGGTTTGGTTACGCCAAGTGTTTTGCCAGCAGAGCCCCTCGTGTACATGCAGAGCATGGCAGCTGAAAGTGCTTTTCTGCCATCATAGTCTCCCTAATCCTCTGAATGACATAAACTAGGTGTGACAAAGATTCTCCTTTGTCAGCGTAAATGTCTCTGCCTAAGGTATTTTTCTGACATAACAGTGTCAGTAAGGGGTGAGATTTTTTTCACACCCTCAGCTATGAAAGTTCTACTGGTAAAAATGTGGAGTGTGATTTAGACTTAGACTGCAAGACTAAGAAATCAACATTAAAACCCCTAAGAACCCTCTCTCCTTTGTGTCTGTGTGGAGGAAAAGCTGAGATGGCAGGAGTAGGATTTGTGAGCCACAGAAGGATAACATCAGGATGAGTTTGATGTGGGGCTGTAAAATTGAGTGTTCATGTTGCCCTCATTCAAAGATGATGTCAAGGAGCTTGGGGAGAACTAAGTAGTGTTTGGGGACTGTAGTGGTGTTAATCTGTGATGTGGTTATCAAGACACCACTTTCTGTACAGTGATATATACCGGAAAGTTGTTTCTAGGAAATAATCCATATAATGGAGGCTATTTTCCTTTGCTTTCTATAGGATGCTTCTGGGCCTGTTCCCATTGCTCGTAGTCCGATGTCAGTGGCAGTGCTCTGTAATATAAACTGAATTCATTATGAATAATGTCAGAGATTGTAATATTTCATACCTTTCCCTTCTCAGTTACCAAAAATGTGCTGCCCTAATGGATACGTAACAACATAGGCAAATAATGTGCAATATACACCATGCTACCGGTACATACATACCTAGATAGAGCATATACCGCTATATTATATGTAGTATATGTAAACACATACATATATATATTCACACTGTATGTAACCCATGTCCTCGAGATGCTAAGTTTTAGCCGATGGTTTAGGCTTATTTAGTGAAGCGTAAAATGCAATTTTACTGGAAAAGCCCTGAGATTCCACTCCCGCCGGTGACAGATTCTGACACCATTAGAGACACTCTAAGGATACACAAACCACAACATTTGTGCATGTCAGTTAGGGAGAGGTTTGTTTATCACGACCATGATACCATTATACACAGCTACACGCTCTTGTACCAGCATATTCAAGATTTCAATTCTTCTTTCTTTATGAAGGCAAGGCCTAAGTTCAGGACAGCTTCTTCTCGTCTAACGGTTACATTTAATTTTATACCTGTAAAGTATCTCTGGAATAATTGTAGCAAAGTTCAAACATTTTGCCCTCACTGCTTGCAATTATTGTTCATATTAATGCTACTATTATAAAGCATTGCTTTATTCACAGCATTCATTTCAAATTTCAGTTCTCTCCAGTGTTTGCTTTTGACTTCAGGTGCCTCCTATTAGCTATTTGTATTTACTTAGTTCGACATTTTATCTGCAATTATTATGCATTTTATTACTGCAACTAGATAACTGAACTTACGAACTTGACCTTATCACGTGGGCAGTAAGTAACAGAGATTTTCTGGCTTGAACGTTTTTTTCTTTGAATGTTTTCTTCTGGACTGCATTTTTATTGCCTGAGTAGTTGTTATCTTCACTGCTGTTCTCTTAAGAGTCTTCTGACACTACTGGCGAAGGTTCACTCACGTGCACATCTGGCTTCTGATTCCTGTTCACTAAGCGCTCCTCACTTCAGACAGTGCCCAGCTGTACGGAAATAATTTTTACTAGTTCTGTTTGAATACCCCAGTCAGACCATACAACCAGATCTTCCCTCCTTGCTCTCCGTCCGTCCCTCTGGCTCAATGTTGCCTGTATCGCTGGTTACAGAAGGAAACACATCTTTTCAAAAGTGGAAAAGGAAAATTCTTTCTCCAAAATACTCTAATACTTAGGGTACCACCTTGGGAGGCGAAAGAAGAGACTGGGACTCCTCTAAGGAAAGCTGTTATTCAAAAGTGGGGAACTTAGAACCTTTGTGAAGGTTATTTCAGCCCCTTACTCTTACGGGCAGGTCTAGTTCTCTAGAGCGTGAGTGGTGCTTCATAGGCATCTCTGACCTGGGATACTGGATCTGGGACAAATCTGTGCTCCACCAGTCCCGTCTGTTGGGTGTGGGAAGTCCTTCCTCAGCTGGGGGGTTCCAGCATCCTCGGAGGGAGACTCCCTGGTCTCTCCCTGGCCTGCAGAGGAGAGCCTAAATACCGAACCCCTGAGGTCTGAATCATCGCTTAGCGACAGGTTCCTCATGCCTCTGGCTGGCTGGATAAACGAGTCTCACCTTTGGCTGGTAGAGCATACTATATAGTGTCATCTAATGAGACTTCACTCTAGTATTCATCCAGTCAAATTAATATATCGCTGTCAAGAAATTATTGCCTTTCAGGGAAAATGTACAGTGTTGAATATAAAACCTAGAAATCTAGGATAAAATTTTTATTTTGCTGTAGCAACTATTCAATCTGTAACTTTCCGTACATTTTTTTCCTGTTGTATTCCTAGCTTAAAGACATTTTTTTTCTCTCATCTATAATTAATTAGTGTAGTAGCTTAGATAATACTTCTTTTATTGTTAATATATAATCATTTTATTGAAAAGCTAATCAAAACTAATTATCTTAGCAAAGACTCAGCACTTGCACAGTTCAGGTCTTCTTCAGCGATGTACAGGTGCTTTTGTTTTATTAGGTTTATCAGTGATTTTAACATCAATAAAATCTCAAGTGCACCAAGACTAACATTAACTTGCTATGGCTGGCATTCGAGGTCCAGTTTTGAAGTTACAGAAAAAGAAGAGAAGGGTTGAGTCAGTCTTCTCAGAACCTGGGGACAGAAAGAATAGGGCAGGGCTGTCCTTAGAGCAGGGGCCCCTGGTGTTTGAAGACTACGGACACCGCTGCTACAGCTTTTGAGCACAAAGGGCATGTATTATATATTATATATTACTCATCCCCTGAAACAGAGCTGAACAGGAGGGTCCTCCTGAAGAGCTCCCCACATAGGAGAATTTGGCATTTGTGTTTGGACAGCACAGCACGCTGCAACGCTGGGCAGAGGCTGCGTCCCGGCCAGTTCGGAAACCGGAGGCACCCTCATGCTGTGCCCGTACCTGCCAGGGTTACCTTAGCGTGTTTATGTTGCTCCCACGGTCTAACGGAGCATAGATCTGCAGGTGTAGTATGGTACCGCACTGTGCAGCCGCACTGCATCATTTAGAGCCAGCCAAGGTGTTTCTAACAGGCTGTGTGTGGTATTACTTCTTGTAAGCATGTCCTTAAAGCCCTAAGAGCTTGGATGGAAATCAATTCATCTGAGAGACTTGACGCCTCTATTGGCTACCATGACAATGTTATGCTATAGTGGTTACGGTATTGCTGAATGTAATTTCTTCCTAGAAAGCAGAAATGGCAGTTCGGTGGATGGACGTTGCTCTTTGGTTCCCAAAGGAACATGCTCTGCATTAAGATGAAGCTTCAAAATCAAGGAATGTCAGTGCAAGTGTGGTTTCCAGGCTGTGCAACAAGGATTTGAACAGCAAAACTCAGCTAACAGCTTCCCTATGACTAAGATCAGGTACATTTTTAAATCCATTTCGTTAGTTTCTCGGGGATACGTAGATTGTCTCCTCTTTTTCATGTGCCAGCAGCTTCGAGATGGTCATTCTGTCAATGTCTTTTCTATTTCTTAAATTTTATAACTTTATTAGACTCAGTTACCTATCTGTTCTGGCCAGTTACAATCTCAGTATTGCAAGAATATTTTGATTTGGTTTTTCTAATCACAGTTTTCTGGATGGTATCCTTGTTATCTCTGTATATAAGACAGTATTGTCTTGAATTGCAAGAATAACATTTCAGATAGTTCACTTCCAATACTCTCTCTCATGCATCATCTCTTATAAAAATTACTTAAACAAATGTAATATTCACTTTCTAGAGTCATCCATGGGTTTTATTTATTTTTACCCTGATGGACTATCGTTCTTGTTCCACTGTTATTGGAAACATAGTTCATAGCTTTTAGCTCCAGGAGCTGGAATTTCTACATATGATCTAAGAATGTGATACCGATGATCATGTAATAATAGATTTTTTTATCCATGATTTCAGCAATAAATAGCTTAGCAGCTACTAAAACCTTTCTAAAAGTTTCCCAATTGTTTCTTAGAATGCCATGCCGTACCATTTTTAAATTACTGTTTTTCAGGAAGCTGAATCTCTTTCAGTATGTCTAAACAGCGACAACTACTACCATTTAAGACTAAATAAAACATTTGCAGGGAGCTGGCAGACGGAAGAACGGGAAGGCAGAGGATGTGCAGCAGACCTGTGCCTCTCTGGAATGGCAACAACAGGCTGGGCAGCGTGTTCTAGGATTATAAATTGGCTCCGGACACCTACCTTTAAGCACCTGAAGCAGTCCCTAGTTGATGTTTTGTCATGCATTTAAAATATTTGAATAACTGTAATTTCAAAACAAGATTTAAATGTTTAAAGCTCTCACAATCTCATACGTTGAAAAGCATTACCATGAAAGAAATTTTATAGGCCTTTTTGATGCGTTTAACACTTATTTTTCCTACAGATTTTATTCAAATATGCAGGGCAATGGGCAGTAGGGTCTTGTGTGAGTATATGTCTTAGCCAATTCACAGGAAATCATGCACAGACTGTTTCTGCAGAAGAAAAAAAAGAGACATCTGAAAGGACACAGAAGTGAGGACCCTTTAAAAATTAGAGAGAAAAATAATGTCTGAAACTTAGTAACCATTTAGGTCTGTGCAACTGCACTTGTACAGGGGCAACTGAGAACAAAGTCTTTCCTCCGAATATTATATTAATCAGAAGGTGATGAGATGCATTATGGATTTAAAAATTATAATTACATTTTTCCATCCATCGAAAAGAAGCCTCCAGAAGAAACAAAAAGAAAAAAAGGAAAGAAAGAAGGAAAGAAAGAAAAAAATCGGAATTTTTTTTGTCTTTGCTGGCATAGAAATACAGCTCTCAGCTCCAACAAGAAGAAATTCCTTGCCACAATAAATTCAGTATTTGATCTTACTGTCCCAAGACTGCACTGAATTGAAGTTCTGGGTCACCTAGCACTTCTGAAATAAACACCATTTATACCTGCAACAACGGTCTGTAATTACACTATTCCACAATCTCTATGATGTCCCTTACAGAGAGATTCAGGAGAGTAATTAACACTCTTCACCACAGCAAAAAGAGTTATTAACCAACACTAAAATAAACACATGGAAACAATTGGAAATTAATGGGTTTGTAAATTAATGGGTTTGCAATGTGAAGACTGGTAAAGTTTAGCAGCTGTTTGAGAACTCACTGTAAAAACATTGTAGCCTTTTTACATTCCTAACAGGAAGGCGAACTTTGTCTATCTTGTCTTAGGTAAAGAGATAAACACTTCTGACCTAAAAATTTCAACACAGAGATGAACATCAGTTTGAATTTGCCATCTGATTTGACAGCATTCTCTCAGCTATTTTATTTGCTAATACAGAAGATAATTTTTGAACGGTTCTTACACGTCTCAGTAGTTACATGGGATTTATAATAATTTTGAACCAACCTGTAGGTATAACTGTAGGTAGAAGGAATGTACCAGAGACAACTTCTGACTTGACATGTCTGATTTCTGTTATAAAGTTCGATTTTTCAAGTTTTTTTAATACAATCATAGCATTTTTAATCTACAGATTTTTCCTCAGTTTTTTGCTTTTCCTTTTCTTGCAGATTTCACAGAACGGGGGCAGAAGGTACCTACTGGCCACTTATTGGTGGTACGTGCCCTTCCTCTGCTTTAACGCTACCCTGAGTCCACTGTCCCTTACAGGAATATGCCACCGTTGGCCGCGTTCCTGGAGAAAGGCCAAGGTTGGCCAAGTCATGGGCCTGACTTCGCAGAGGGCCTCTGCAGAGATTTGCAGACGTCAGGCTGCCCGTGCTCAAAGCCGGTGTTGATACATCACAGCCACCCAACCTTGCAACAGACTGCTGGGAGAACAGCTTGGGTGGCAGAAGGATCTCATGGAAGCCTTCCTGGAGACAGACCTCTGCCCTGTTGCTCCAAAGCTTCACTTCTGCTCAGACCCACAGCCCTGGCCTTTGCCTCAGCTATGCTGGAGGTATGACCATGCCCAACCTGATCCCAACCTGCTGACTCAACTTCTGGACTCCACCTCAGACTTGACTGGCTACTGCAGACTTGCCCAGTGATTGCAGGACTCTCGGCTGTCCATGGGGACCATCACTGGTCCTGTTCTGCCCTTCTTGCTCGCGTACTGCAGGGCGGATCCTTCCCAGGAAAAGCCCACTGCTCTGTCCATCTCGTGGTGACCTTCAGCACCGTGGCGGAGAGCGGAGACGGTGACATTCCGAGGCGGCCACCACTGCTGCCGAGCTTCCTTGGGCTGGATCAGGACTCTTCTCCGGGAGCAAAGGGGCTCCTCAGCTGAAGGCTGCGTAGAGGCACAACTGCAGCATTGCATGGGCGAAGAACAAGGGCAAAGGCTTAAGCGCAGCTCCTGAGCAAAGAAATGGGAAGTCCCTGATGGGCTGGCTGCCTGGCAGGTAGCTTATTCACTATCCCAAACTGGAGACCACCTTCTCTCTCCATAATGATATACCTACCAGAGTTACTGCTTTTTCTTTTAACCCTTTATTGAAGATCCGTGCTTGTTTTCTCAGCTCAGGACGAGAATCAGTTATTATTGTTGATACGGGGTTATCGTCCGCTGGCACTCAAAAATCATTCTGAATCACAGGTTAAGTTTAAAACCAGCTCTGTTAGTTCTCCTTTTGCCTTCAGCCTTCTTGATTTATGTATTCAAGCTTTTCTATCCAATAATTTTATAATTTCATGGGGGTTTGCCTCTCTTTAATTAAAACCTCACATTCTCAGATAATGGTACAGAAGGTAGGACATATGAAAAGAAAATAATGATTTTGTGAAATCTAGTGACTCTGAGCAATGGTTTCATGGACTGTCACCTGGACCACAGTTGTTGGTATAGCCAGTTCGGAACAATCCTTTACCTGCAGTTATACAATGCTTCCCCATCTCCTCTCTGCCATATTGTTAACATTACGAACGAAAACCTGAGAAACCTTCCAAAATTTTCTTTGGATTGCTTGGCTCTCCTACGCACTGGCATTCAGCTCACACAACGGTTGGTGTTGGAAATGATTCCTTATGTCTCTGCAATTCAGTCTGGAGCCAAATCAGTTGAGTAGACCACATTCACGTAGACCAGCTGATGATGTTGGTACTTATTTTCGCTTTCAACCTCACCTCATACATGAGGTAGCAGCAGCTCTGCCAGCCAGTACAAATGTCTTGGAAAGGACTGTAAAGCTGGCAGTTTTTTACAACAGAAGTTGCCTTAAAAATGTCCTTCTGTAAGCAAGAAAAGATACACACAGAAATGAGATGTTAAATAGCTGCCATTACATTTCTTTGAGCATACAATGTATCAGGTTTATCTCCCTGGAGCAGTATAAAAAGAAAATATAAAATGGCTTGAAAAATCAGACAAACACTCTAGCTATAATTACACGACCTTGCAAACACTGTTATTATCCATTATGAACATGCCGCCCTGAACAGAGCGTTCACCCTTCTTTTTTTGTTTTTTTACGATAAAGGCATACGTACGACTCATAGGTTCATGTTTCCTAATTGTGTTTTTATGAGCAAATAAATAGTTAAACTTTTACTTGATCATGAAGAACTAGGAAAATTAATAGGGAAAACAGCGTATCTCCCACAATATCCAGAAACTTTTCCCTTATCCTAAAAATGCCCAGCAAAAGAAATGGCACTGCTGCTCACTCATATTTTACTTTTTCCAGTGACAGCAATCCGGCATCCCGGACGGCTTTGGGAGAGCTGAGTTCACATGTTCAAGGCACACGGGGGACCCAGAGGTCCACGTCAAGTCCACACCGCGCAGGGCCTGGACCGAGAGGAGAAGCGGGGAGAGTTCTGCTACGACCCACCGGTGCCCCCCTTTTTTGCAGTTCCATTAAGGCCTGTGGCTGCGTGAACATTCTCCCATTTTCTCACCCCTGCATCTAGGTCAAGGCTGTATCTGCCGATGTACTACTGAATACCAGAAATTGAAGCCATATAGCAAGTCCCAAAGGACCTGTCATTGAGATTAACTACTGAAAGGGCATTAATGCATGCAGAAAACAAAACAAACAAACAAAAAGTCAGCAGCTGTAATCCTAAAAAGCAAAGCACTACATATTCATTTGTGCAAATTGTAAGGATGAGAACAATATGCCATGATTTAAAATAAAGTTTTAGATTGCCATGTATTCTTTCCATGATTTTTTATCACTGCAGTCCTCTCCAGGCAATACCAAATTTCCACACACTGTTCCAGATTGCTGAATTTCCTGACTGGAGTGTTTTGGGGTTTTTTCAGATGAGAAATAGAAGTCTCCTAGCTGGCTGCCTCTGTACCTTTTTCTGAGGCGCAAAAGGTATTCCAGCAAAAGTTTCCATCTGCTTAAGCTCTTTTTGGTTCGGGGGGGTTTGTTCGGGTTTGTTGTTGTTGATGTTTGGGGGTTTTTGTTTGTTCGTTTGTTTAATCTTTATGGTTTTTTTTATGGAGGCTGGGGATTTTGTGGGGGAGGCTGTGTTGTTTTGTTGTCTGGGTGGTTTTTTAACTGAGTGATACAACACAGCTGAATATCAGGGTTACTTATGAAATACTATCTTTTTCTTTACAGGAGGATGTTCCACTTTCTACAGGATTGTTTTGTACTACATTTTAAACTTTATTTCTTTCCTCGTCGAAATTACCTAAAAGCAATATAATACTAGTATGGAAGTACAATTGGGAAAGGATTGGAATATTTATTTCCTATGATTAATGCCTGGACTCTTTTTGCCTTAATACAAGTAAAACCCATGGTAAGACTCCTAAAGAATATAAATCTGATTTAAATATGAACCAGAAAGTTTCTGACCCTGTGACTTTTAAAAACTCAATCTGTATGACCGATACTCTTAGTTTTCTTTGGTGTCTTAAATTTATTTTTATTATAAGAGACATTGCTTTGATATAATAAAAAGTTTAGGGATAATTTAATCTCTTATTTTACCTGGAAATCTTTAACGAATCATTCAATTTACTCTCTTACAAATCAGTCGATGACAGTAGATACAAATTAAAATCATTAATCTCTGCATTATGCATGCGGAGTTTGGACTGTATCCAGGAAGTATGTTACTTAAATATACTGGGCAAGACAAAAAGTTTGAAAATTAATTTGACTGCAGTTTGGATAAAGCAGCTTTAGTAAGAATAAGAGTAAAAATAAGAAGCAGCTGTCCCATTTCTACAAGTTAACAGTGAAGATGTATCTTTCCAAAATCTTCATGTCTGACTTCAGGCATAAGCTTTATGTGATTTCAATGTCTTTCACTTTGCCCTTAAAATTCCCACTTTTATACAAAAGAGATGAGTAAACAGTTAGAATAAGTAGCAACATAGCTCAAAACGTGTACAGCAGAAGCAATAATGCTCATTCTTGCAAATAATCATCAACTGGATGGCTGTACTCATACTTCTCCGTTTTCTGCCATGCTATTTAAGTCAGTTGAACGGGCTTGCACTTGACTAGGGGGGTTGAGGGGGTTGTTTTGGTGGTGGGTTTTTTTTTTCCTAGATTTTTTTTTTTTTTTTTGCCCCAGAATTTCTCTCCTAGCTCTGCAGATCCATATAAGAAACTTGTTTCTAGATCTGGGATTTCCAGGGTCCTGTGACAGAAACGATCAAGTGTTTCTGACTTCGGCCACTGAATCGTTGAGTTTTACTTTCCCGTTCCATATGGACAAGCTCAGATTTCTGTACGCCGTTCCTCACATGGTTTTTACCATCTTCCTGAGAGAAAATGGAGGAGGACAGTATATTATTGGCTTTGGCAGAGTGCTGTGCTAATGTGGTTAGACTGCTTCTGGTGTATGAGGTAGCTCTTTCGAGCTGCATTTTTTCTTGATTCACAGATATTTATAAAGCTAAAACAGCTTTTGGGTTTTGTTCTTATCTCTCTTGCAGCAGTCTAACTCAGACTAACTTCAGGAAATTTATACCTGCATTTATGACTTTTCTTTCCTAACTTGTATTTTCTTTCTTCCTCCCTCCAAGTTTACTCCTGATAACCTCACAGCTGATTTCTCAGTCAGGAAAGGCCATGGTATCTTTCCATGGGATTTTTTCCAGGATATCGATCATTCTTTTGAATCTGAAGGAGTCCTGGGATTTCTGTTAACCAATACCCTTAGCTCCTCAGTGCAGCATCACTAATTCTCCTTTGTTGTTTCTTTCTGGTTTGTCCCCAAGAGATTGTCCACTCTCCACACCTTCTGTGTGCTAATGTTTCTGCGGCGAGTGGAATTCCTACAAGAGAGTTCCTAATAAAAGGAAAAGAAATGTTTAACAGAAGCATCAGTTGCAATGAGTGATAAAGGAGCACCCTTATTTTCCAGAGCTAAACCTTTTAAGATCAAAATTCCTGAAGCAAGCTAATTTATCTTAAGAGATGCATAAAACATAAGCCTGTACTTATTTTGAGACTCAGCCTCTGTGTCAGGCATAGATTTCCCAACCTGCTGTGATGAAGCAATTACCTCAAGTTCTGAAGTCAGCTCTAAGAGAAAATATCTAAGGATTCCATAGTCTGGTGGAGACATCTGGCTGGAAGACAGAAACCAGTGCAATCTTAACACTAAGCTGAGACACATTCCAGCCAACAGTCTCAACAAGGCACCTGATGCTTTTTAAGGCAGAAAATCTATTTTAGAAAACAGAATGTCTGTAAATACAGTAGATGTTTAGGCCCTAAAAATAAACTATCCACTTCTGAATTGTCTAAACCATATTACGTTAGGCAACAAAACCACCAAGATGAACTGTTGAGTAGAATGTAGGTACTGTTTTTTTATCTTAATTTTCTTTTACCAGTAAGTAATTGTCTTGTTCTTCATATTTACTAAAAGCAGACCAAACCCTATTCATGAGATAGGTGAAAAACCTCACAAATTATTCAGTGATTTTCATCTTAATTTTCTTTTACCAGTAAGTAATTGTCTTGTTCTTCATATTTACTAACAGCAGACCAAACCCTATTCATAAGATAGGTGAAAAACCTCACAAATTATTCAGTGATTTTCAGATCCCATAGGTAGGATACGTCATTCTGGATGACCTCTCTCTCTGCATCACTTATGAAGGTAAGCCTTCATGTATAGCTAAAATAAATGCATTCTTTTCAGGGGGTTAAAACTGAGTGAGATGGATTGCACTTTTACTGATTAATTTGATATTTGTAAATTTTACCAGCTTTCCTTTTACATTTCCATTAACAATTTTCAAGATGCTTAAAACAATAGATCTGGATTTCTTTCTGTCAAAGAAAACTAAGTTAAAAGATGCCATCTGTAAAAGGTAATTTTCAGTTTAACCTGTAACTCCCTTACTTAGTAGAAATAAATTTCTAACTGTGCAGAGGCACTAAAAAAAAACCCCCAAGCCACAGATAAACTCAAAACAAGAAATATCCCAAAATTTTATTTCAGAAGAGCAAGTTTATACGCATTTTCTTAACCTGCAGATACACTTATATGGGAAACGGAAAGACACTTATATGGGAAACGGAAAGGTTTTCATGTCTTCATGACCAGAGGCATGAACCATTTTATCTGAGCAAATGTATGGGACTGCCGAGATTAGTAGATGTAACCTGCTAGATTTCCTTTTTGCCTTCAGATTGTAAATCTTCTTCAATCCTTAGCATAATCCTAAAATTACATTATTTTAACATTGACTTTCCATATATTTTTAAGTTGACCTATTTTTTTCCTATCATGACTGACTCATAAAATAAATGTTACTATCTTTTTCATTAAATTATCTAACTAGTTTCTCTTATAAAGCTTCTACTGACACTCTGTGATTGTGACAGGACTGTACTAGAGCCTTCATAGAGAGTATTTCCTTTGGGTGGTTACCTCTTCAGAGGTAGAATAGCTAAATCTTAACTTTTTAATTTAGTGATTAACCTTAGGGGTTTAGATAGCAGGTTTTTAAAAGGTTAATGCAAAGTCCTGAAGCTTGTTCTATTTCCTATGCACAATAAATTATTCAATTGCACAGTCCTGACAATTTTGATGGAAAGAATTCTTTTCTTAATGCAAAAAACACATTAATTTAATGAAACATCATGATATTCATAAGGTGCTTGCTTAAAAACTGTATTTGGTATGATATGCCAGCTAGGTGATATCAGTTTGTTATAAGTGTGCTTCTTTCTTTCTGATAACAAATTATTTAATGAACTTAAATTTTAGAATTTTAGATCATCTATAGATTTTTAGATCACTGGAATTTTAAATCATCTATATTTTCTTTGAGCTCCATTTACATAATCTTTGCTGGAAGAGAGAGCAGTTGATGCGCAATTAGCTCTTCACTTAGGGCACCTTTGAACTTATCACCTTGCTACCTTAACAAGACTTAAATGATAGAATAATAAAAAACTGTCAGAGCTTTTTTCGTGCTGTTCACCACACTGGTAGTAACATCACAGACCAGCAACTGTGAAAGAATCCCCGTTTTCAGAACTGACTGCGTTGACATTGAAACCCGATGAGTGCGTTTGATTTCTAAATAGCGTTACGAACATTTAAAATAAACGTTAATCACTTCTGAAAATCTATGCCTTATTATGAAGAGTCTAATGTGCTTCCTTGAAATTAATACTTTTAGCTCTCCATTCTGTTAATTTTTAATTGTGTACATATACTGTGACCTCTGCTACTCCAAATGATTCAGATGCTACTGCCAGGCTGAAAAATAGAAATAATCTAATATAATTTGACCTTTTAAAAGCAACATTCATTTTTAGATTAAGGAGAGTTAGGTATCTTCATCAATTGTAGAGGCAGCGTGTTACAAACTTCTGACCTTTTGTATCAGAATTGTATTCCTCTGTTTATTGGGAAGACCAGAAGTAAAGAATAATGGTAAGGTGCTTAGGGGCTAGCAAATTGACATCTGATTTAAACTAATACTATGGGGTTTGACTCCCCAGTAATTTCTAACGAGAAACTGTATCTAAACCCTCTGTATTGACAGTGTAGTTTAGCATTTATATTTTCACTTCACCTGGCATCTAAATTCTGTGTACCTGCTTTGACAATATAAGTCGTATATTTGCATTTCTGTAAAATATATTGCTAGTAAAAAGACAAAAATCTTCCCTTAGTCAACTTTTAGATATGACAGAAAAAGAAAGCAGATAAAGAAATGGGCAAGGACATGAAACTAAGAAGGTTTAGTAATATAACCTTACTTACATGATTAGCTGATCCTGTTGTATGAAAATCCTTTTGCCACTACGGCAGAGAAGGGGTGGTGAGGGCTGACTGAAATTTCCCAGTTAAGGGAAAAAACTATTTTTTTCCTTAAATCTTTTTTCCTCTTGATTTCTCTAACTTTAAATGACACTCTCCAATGAAGAGCAGGTGACTTTTTGTACTGGAAGGATGAATACGTACAGTGATGATACAAACGACGGTTACTGTCTTCGTGGAGGCAATATCTCATAGGGTAAGAGGAGAAAAGAGAAAAGCTTGAAGTGTGCGTAAAGATTGGAATCGAGGGACAGTTTTGGACAAGCCTCTTAAGTATTTTACTGTGTGTTCGCTTTTGTTAAAAGGCAAGCCTTCAGGGAGTAACTCAATAGCACTAACAAAGTCCAGTCCCTTGGATAATTGAGTGAGAAAAAGGCAGGATCCTGCTTTGAATCATCATCTGGAAGAACCTAACTTTATAGACTAAATTAGCAGCTGAGAAGCCTTTGTCTCTCTCCATTGACTATTAAAGAATCAAATGAAGATCAGCCTCTCTAAGCACAAATTAATCGTGAAGAAGACCTTTCACTTAATTGAATCATGCCTCTAGATGGTGTCACATTGCAGGATGGTTCTTCAATGGTTCTTTAATGCCGGCAGCCCTGTGTGATAGCTGGCTCTAGGGACAGAGCTGCAAAGGCGGGGGGGAAAGGGAACAGTTGGCAAGCTATGTCGCGAACGGAAAGCAAGGGAAGAACCCAGGATATTTCAGGGTGAGGAGAACAAGAGAGTTCTTTGGAACGCAGGACTCATGTAGAAAACGCAGGAATTTTCGTGCTCCAAATTGTCAAGACTTTCTGCAATTTTAGTCCAGCTGTGTAGAGAGAAGCAGGGCTGTGAACGTGGTTTTCTCTGAATAACCTGTATTGTACTGAAGAAATACTCAATTTCTATTTCTAATCAAATATGAATTAATCGCATAGGCTTATGGCCAATATTTTCAAGATAGTTGATAACCATAAATTTGTGTTCAATTAGATTTTATGAGCTTGGAGCTCTGGGGGGTTAGGTTTTGTTTTCCTACATGTCTAGAAAGTTTAAAAAGCTCTGCTTTGGAGGTTGTTTTCTTCTGATACAGCTGGAATCTGATGCATTTCTAGCCAGTGAAACAGATATTTGGAAATTAACTGAACATGCAATGTGTTGCACAGGGAGGTGAAAGCTGCTTTCAGATGCAAGCAATTTTTCTCCAGTGGCACTTGATTCTGCATTTACATGAAAATACAAGGGTAAATGCTTGATGTCCATAACCAGTCTCCTTAATCATCTCTGTCTCTGAGACAGATACGAAACTTGGAAAACATATTTTTCTCGGTTATATCCTGTCAAGACACTCACTGATGATTTACTTTCAGAAAATAGGCATTTCACTAATAGCAAGGTCATTTGCATAGAATTGCCCATACTTGGTTAAACAATGCTACTGTAGGCAAGCTTTAAAGTAAAACAAATTCACCAGATCATTGTATCCATGATTCAGCAACCAAAATGAACCATATCGTTAGAAAATTTGGGAAGTTTCGCTTGCCAAACACGTACCCAAACCAGCCAGGTTCTAGTCGGGCGTCCCATCGCACCAGGCTATGGCTTCTAGCCACCCGCTGTGGGAAGCAGGAGCAAAATGTGGAGCCCGCAGCACTTGAGGATCCTGGTTTAGACTCCAGGTTCTGCATCAGCTGGGACTCCCCGCTGCCCAGAGGTCATCCTCTCTTTCCGACTGGGAACAGAGTCGCCTTCTGACATCCTGAAGTGCTCCCATTGCTCTTTTCTGCTCAGCTTTATCAGCAAGGTAATTTTCTGCCAAGAGAATAAACTCTCGCAATGTAAGTTGCACTCATGGCTGTTTAGAACACATTTATACCTGTTCGAACTCTTAATTGTACAGGAGATATATACACACTACAAAATGATGATTTATATACTTTTATGTTAATTAACAAAAGACAAAGTAAAACACACGTCAGTTAAAATGTGTAAAGGATATAATTAATGGTGCTAAAGCTTAATTACAATTATTTCATTGTTGTGGGACTTCTTATATTATGCAGTTCTTTGTGTTCCTCAGTACATTCCTAATTTGCTAATAGCAGGTTGTTTGCACCTTCACCAGCAGGAAAAACATTGAGGCGAACTAGAAAATGATGATTTTAAAATGAAAGTTGTGGCTGGAATTAAAA
>JANZLQ010000008.1:7578501-7623897 GCA_026212715.1 Elanus axillaris | reverse complement strand
GGGGGCATGGTGTATTTAGCCCAACAGTAAACATGCTTCTAAAATAAATCTCAAGTGAAAATTTCAGTTATTAGTAATGCTTATACTTATGGCAGTACCGTGAACTTTCCCTATCAATGTCTCAGTTTGACTGGTGTTGATCAGTTCATCCAAGTGTGTAACCATGGGTAAAACCGGGAAGCCTTGGACATAAAAGAATAGTCCTCCTCTAAAGAGATAATGCTCATGATTAACTGATTAGCTAAGATCAATTCGTTGAAATTTAGCACAATGGCATTTTCTGAGTTTATTTATGGACATTGATTTGTTTATCTACTTCAAACATTCATCTAAGGACCACTCAGTTTTTAAGTAATTAAATAGCATTTGAATAAAGGAAGCAATTTTTAGACTATGAAAAAGGAAACAGTAGGATAAATCCCTGTTTCCCTGGTACAGAAGATACTCTTTGAAATCTGGATATGTTTGTATAAGTGTAATTGGGACAAAATAAGACAAAAAGGTTAGAAATAATGTATGTAGAAAGGAGGACTATAAGGTGATATTTGGTTCTTGGCTATTTTATCAGATATATCCCTAAGCCAAAACAAGAGGGGTGGCAATGACCCTATTAAAAGTAGCAGTCTATCCCATTTGTAAATTCATATGTTAACATTTGTATTGCAGACAATCATTTTATTTCTAAATATTAAATGTTTTATAATACGTCTTCAACAAAATTTAGAAAGACTATATATCAAAGCTCTTTCTGGACTATCTTCTCTTTTCACAACAGCCACAAGCCACTTTTTAAGAATTTATGAGCACAAAAATACCATAAAGATAATAAAACCTAAGCATATCTCAATGGAGATGAGTAAAAGTTAAGCTAATGCAGAAAACATTACATTGAACTAAGTACAAATTCAAGTGTTCGCATGCTAGAAACTTGGCAATACACACAAGAAGTACTTTGGTCATACTTCAGTCTCTACCAAACTACCCTTGATAATGGCAGAAATATTCCCTTTGGTATTACGGTAGGGTACCACTTCTCATACAACTCGAGTCAAAATAATCAGGACTGTTGCTGATGTGAAGATAAACCATTTGCAAGAAACTATTCACACACACATCGAGCAACGGTGTTCATATAAGGGGAGAAAATAACGGCATGAATCTTCCTGCTCACATCTCCAAGCCACGACTCAACTCATCCTAATACAAATGTCAAAAGAGGTGAACTGAATTCATTCTTAAAGCGTCCAGCTTGGACTTAGACATCCAAAATTAGGAAAGATGTTTCTCATCCTATGTGACTTTGAAGCAAGTTCTGTGTAGGCCGTTCCTGTTGCTGAGTATCTACCAACAAGGACGCTTTCCTCGGAGGTGAAATGTTTTGTCCTCACGGGGAGGATACATCTCACTTAACTTTAGACAATTACAATTGAACTAGTTGGCAATTCTTCCTTTAGAGTTAATAGAGATAAACAGGCATCTTGAATCAGACTCATTGTCTATGAAGACAGTCTGGACAACTATTCAAGTGTAGACATCCTAATTCACTTATTTGAATCCTAAAATACATTGCAAATTCTAGACACAATGTTTTCAGTGACAGCCAAGCACATCTCTCTTTTTCCCTTTTCTTTCCCTTCACAATACTTAAGCCTTACTATATTATAAAGATACTTTGCAGTCCTATTAAGAATGATTAAATACTAGTTTAAGTAGATAATCAATGTCTGCTAAGACAGATCACCTTATTAAAGAGAAATTTAATTTTAGCTATCTCTAAAAACTGGGACATAGTATATAATAAAAACTAAGGGCAGTTCATCAAGGTCGGGTTCAGAAAGAAATGTATCAGATCAAACAAGAGCAGAAATAACTACACACAAACAGCCAAAGTAAAAGTAAAAATCACAGATGTAGGGGTAATTTATTTCTTAACATAGGCAGAGCAGGACTACATTTTATGAATCTCTTCCTTAACCTTAAATGACCTCCTGACTCTGCACTTAAATTAGCCAGAAAGAAAGAGCATTTACCTCATTGTAAGAGGGATTTGGGGGGGCTATGTTAATCATAAGGCCTGTACTGAGAAAGAATCGGTTACTTCAGTTGTCTGCTTAAATTCCAAGTATTTTCTTCCTTTCTGACTAATGGAGGCTCCACTTTTCTTCCTTTTTTTTATGACTTCATATATCATCTGATCTATTTCTTTAACGATGCCAAATTGATGGGATGGTTTGCAACCTCTGACGTGCAGGTGGCTCCAGCAGAAAACTTCTTAATGATCCCTGATCTGTATTTAAAAAGCACACGCCAAATGATGGATAAAGAATTGGTGCACCATGAAAGTGGACAGAACCTGACACTTTCTTTTCCTATAATCCCTGTGGGCATTAATAATCCTACCAAGGGAGACCTTGAGCAGATAAAGGGTGACTCTAGGGGCTACTGTGAAAGGTATAGCTGCCCAGACAGTATCTTCCTTGATCCTAATGGTCCAAAGGAAAGGACTGGATCACAGAGGATGCGCCAGAAAGTCGACTGGCAGCTGCTCAGCTGGGGGCCACTGGCAGGTCTTTGTCTGCTCTGACCATTCATCCTCTTCAAGGGGTGAGACCTTCTGCAGTTAGAAGAGACAAGATCCACCCAGTGAAGGCAGGAGGCAAGACAATCTTTACCAGGAGGATTGCCGACCTAGTGAGAAGGACGTTAAACTAGGCTCAGTGGGGATGGAGGCCAAAAACACCCCAGAGAAATGGGGAACAGGGATGAGGGGAAGCTCGCTGGGGACAGCATGATGGAAAAAGGGTCTCACACTCCCCCTGAAAGGGCAAGGTGGCTGTGAACTCATCTCAAGTTCCAGTAGCCTACAAAATAAACAAAAGAAATCAGAAGCCTGTACGCAGCCACTGCGCTTGGTACCACTGGGATGAGAAAGTTGTGGCGGGATAGCTCCAGCACCTGCGGTGTGGCAATAAGTGGACACGGACAGGTTCTTACATGAGCATAGGTGGAAAACAGATGCAGTGCGGACTGCTCCAGACCCAAAGGAGCAACTATGGAGCACGGACCTCTGCTATGGAGCAGCCTACTGGGAGCTTACGGTTCAGGCTCAGAGAAGAGCCTGTATTGGGTCTGGCTGGGAAGGAGTTAACGTTCCCCACAGTAGCCCTCATAGTGCTGTGCTTTGTATTTGTAGCTGGAACAGTGTTGATAACACACCGATATTTTGGCTACTGCTGAGCAGTGCTGTAAAGCATCAAGGCTGTCTGGGGGTGGGCAAGGGCTTGGGAGGGGATATAGCCAGGAGAGCTGACCCAAACTGACCAAAGGGACATTCCGTACCATATGACGTCGTAGTTAGCAATAAAAGCTGAGAAAAGGGGTGGGGACGACACATTCATTATTAAAGCGTTTGTCTTCTGCAGCAACTGCTACGCGTACCGAGGCTCTGCTTCCCGGGAAGTGGCTGGACATTGGCTGCTGGTGGGAAGTGGAGAAAAATAATAATCTTTTTGCTTTCTTTGCTTTGCTGCGCAGCTTTTACTCTTCTTTATTAAACTGTCTTTATCTTGACCCATGAGTTTTTCATCTTATTTTCTCCCCCTGTCCCGCTGAGGAGGGTCAGTGACAGAGTGCCATGGTGGACACCCGGCAGCCAACCAAGGTTAATCCACCACAGAGCCAAAAGGCAAGACACTGTGGTGGGCATCTCATATAGTCTAGGCAAATCAAGAAGAAAAAGTGGATAATATCTCCTTAAACCAGCAGAAAAAACTGTCCCATCTCAGGCCCTAGTTCTCACAAAGGAGGAAGAGTTGTCTGGGTATGTGGTAGTCACCAGAAGCCTTGGCTGTGGTCACCATGAAATGGAGGAGTTTAAGATCCTGGGAAGAAAGAGTAAGGAAACCAAGAAGCTGACTAAAAAACTGGACTTTGGGTGACCCGGTTGACTTATTCAGATAACTGGTAGGCAGTGGTAGCAGTTGGAGGATATCCTGAAGGGCAAGGGAGCACCAGAGCGTCGGCCAGTCTTCAAGGACAGCTTCCCCAAGGCACACGAATGGTTCATCTGCATTTGCAAGCAGAAAGGAAGGCAGAGCAGAAGGCCAGCTTGGCCGACACGGGAGTTCCTGGCTGAGCCCAAATCGAAGACAATACCAGAGGAGAGATGGGCTCCACAGGCAGAGGGTAAAAGCATCGCCTCTCCCATTTTCTAGGCTTAATGATGATGTTTATCCATGAAATTGAGCGTGCAAGTGAATGTAGATTAAAAAATGCAGTACTTCCCATGGGCTCCTCTTGTGTCTACACTGTTGGGGTGCATTTACCTTAGCGATTTAGCTCACGGTAAGAGTCTCTTTTGATGAAAACACCCTTGTGGCCTTTTTTGCTGCATGTTCAGAGCACTTCCATGCATCTCAATGTGCAGATGCTCATTTCCTTTGTGTGTAATAAAGTCAGAATGTGTGCATTTCAGTGCATGCAGCTATAAGTACTGCTGACAAGGATACAAGGTACAGAAACATGAAATAGATCGTATCAGTGCTGAAGTCCACCAGCACTGTCTGACGGCACATGATTTTGCTACTGTTCCATAGGACTTGAGATTTCCAAACGGCCAGAAAGGAGATTAGTCTTTTGCCTTTTTTTTTTTTTGGAATTTTGCATGAGACAAACGTTCTATACATCTATCACAGGCATTTTCTCTGGTTGTATTTTTGGAATTCATCATTACTCCGCATTCAGTACTGCCAAATTTCATTTCCCCAAATTCTCATCTCCCGTGTACCTCAAAGCCTTGCAACTTCTATGTCTGCAATTAGATGTGGCAGCAAATGAAGAAACAAAAATCAGGAGAGGTATCTCGTGGTGCCACCCAGACACCACCTGAGATTCTAATGCCTGTAAACCTTTGGAAAGAGAGAGTGTTCAGGGGTAGCGGGAGAAGGGAACACAGCTCACAGGGCAGGATGCCAAAAATGCTAAACAACTGACTGCCATAGGCGACCTGGAGACAGATACTGCATAAAATTTAGAAATAAGGCTGTTTTTCTAAAGACAAGGGATGGCATACATGGCCACAAATTTTAGTCCACAACTTCCCCCCATATTTTGGCATAGATTGCCACAGCCTCTGACACTTCTAAGTGAATTAAGGCAAAGTTACAAAAAAGTAACCACCTTTTTGTCTCTGACTTTTGTATCATCGGTGTTATCCTAGAACGTGGGTAGAAACTTGTAAAGGGTGAGAGGTGGAAGAGAAATGGCTTTTTTTGTACCTGACTGCTGCTCCTATAACTTGTTTCTATAGGGAAATGTATCCTACCTCTGCTTCTACCTGCAGAACTACCACCTTTACACAGATTTCCATGATGCAGAGCTGTATTAACTGGTGGATCCATTTCCTTTTCAATCTCACGTACAGCTGGGACAGAAAGTTTTCTTTTGTAAGTTTAATGCTTGGAATAACAATATCTTACCTGAATCATACCAGAGTCACAGAATAATGTGGCCATATAGGGAACAGAATACTGGCATCTCCTTCTTCTCCCTCCCCCCTGCCCCAACGTCTCCCTAATTTATACCTTTATTTCTGTATACTTTAGGTATGTTGTTACCAAGAAGCAGACTGTGTCTGCTTTTAGTAGGCAGAGGGATGGGAGAGGTGGAAAAGACTCAATTTCTACAACAATCAGGCACACAGAATGATTTTTCCCAGCTACCAAAAAGAAATATTTGAACACATTTTAGTATCATTTATGAGTAAAAGCATGTTGAGCAATAGACAACTATGGTCTGTCGTCCAACAAGTGAATAAAAGAGGCAGATGGTGATACATCAGCTCTAACGTGTTTATTCCAAGGCGTCCAGTGGCAGCTGCGCTCACCAAAACTTCCCAATATTAACTTCCTTCTCCTTCATTGCCACATGCCACCTAGTGACTTAATGCTGAATCACAGCTGAAAAGCTGTTAAAACTGACTGGGAATTGCAGGGTATCACGAGGACAGTCTTGTTTCCGAATGCTTAAGGACGTAAAACTGGCCATAGAAACAGCTAAAGGCACAGCATGAAGCACAGCTTTACTTCTGAGTGCAATTGCTCTCACAGACCTCTAAGGACAAAGAAGCAAAACAAAACAAAACAAAAAAAAATCAGATGTATCGGAATGATCCAAATTTCATCTTCCGTTAATTGTGCCTGTGAAACTGAAATACTGAAACAGAGATCAGGTCATTCAGACATTAAAATAAAAAATAAAATTGTAAGAAGACAGCACGTTTGCTAAAAGATCAAGCAATAAATTCAGTTCATGTGTAAAAATAACAAACATTCCCTTCTTCTGACTTAGGCTTCTTAAACATTGTACTTAACTTTCTTGTTTATCTCCGTATATTTTCAGCTTTTTAAAAGTCAGGGGTTTATTCATATGAGTTCTGGGGTTTGTTGTTTTTTTTTTTCTAAGAGAACACAGAAAGTGGAAGAGAGTGCCTCTTTCTGACTGCGATCTAAGGCCATGTTACGGAGATGTTTTTATTTTTGAACACAGCATCACATTTCTTACATAGAATAGTAAGAGTATGGTCTTTATCTGAGAAATCAGAGGTCTGTAAGACATTATTTTAACTGTTTTAACAGTAAGAGCAGCCCTAGAAACGCACTCAATGATATAATATCTTTAAAATCAAAACTTTTGTTCCTGAACAGGCACTCCCAAGTAGAAGACATGTGGTGATCTCTCAGGATTCTTCCTGCTTAGGAAACAAAAAAAACCAAACCAAACAAAACTATGGGGTACTCATGATGTTTATCAAAATACTGTGTCTGCTTTCTCTCAAGTGTATTTTGATTGAACACTGTCTGAGAGGTTCTTCATTACACAGGCAGTCCAGACATTAGAGATTCAGCATGACTTTATGTAATGCAGATCAGAAAGCATTTGATGGCAACTTAGTATTTGAAATGCAATGAATAATTCACTATGTGGATCCAGAACATCATTCTGTAACTTGCTACGTTAATAAAATTAAACTGCAAAGAAGTATCATCTCAAAACAAAGCAGGATACCAGACCAAATCAAAATGACATTTATCATACAAGACCGTTAAAAGATCTTGTAAATGAATACTGCAATGTGTTCGCCTTTGAGGGAGGGTTACTGTGTGACTGGTAACATAATAATTATGCCGTGTTTGCCCATAGTATTTTTTTCATCTGCTAACTCTTGACCTGTTTCCCCAGAAGAAACTTCCCCTAATCTGCATCTGGGAAGCTGAAGTCGAAACAAAGAATCTGTTAATGATTTATCTGTTGTTTTATTCACCCGCAACCGTACAATATTCAACACAGCCTGCCTATCAACAAGATTTAGGAATTCAAATCTGAGATATATTCCCTGCTCTGTGGATTATTTTTTTTTTAAGATTCACACATAGCATGACTCCACAGTCTTAATGGTACAAGGTATTCCCTTGCCCAGCAGCTGAACGCTTACAGAGATTTCAGGCTGCATTCGGTGAGCAGCAGTATCTATAATACTACCCCACATCAAGTTCAAGTGTAACCGCATTTGAGAATTCGATCACTTGGTCTGTTTGCACTGGATAGACCAACCAAAATTTCTTTCATTACAATATTTAAGCTCCAGTCTTCCTCACTTCTGAAGTCTAAGATTTACAGGCCTAATTTAGACATGAATTCTGAGGTTAACTGAAAAAGTTCCAAGTGTCTAAACCGAGAGCCTGTTTGTAATGCTGGTCTTACAGGAGAACAAACCCGCACTGGTGCTACAGGCCTGGGCTGGTGCCTCATCAGTATTTGACGAAAGACAGAGCAAGGGAAAGGCAGGTTTGGGGTAGGCTTAGGCATTGATAGCAAACATTCAAAATGCTCTTCTAATTCAGGGGCTAAGTATTCTTCTATGACTGTTGGTTCTCCTTCCGGCTGTCACGGATATCAGTCTTGATAAATGGGAGGATGGCAGTGATTCATCCTTCCTAATGCTGTGCACTACAGCTGACCTCAGTCTCTCCCGAGAGCTCCCAGAGTCTGCTGAATTTATTGGCATAACCTATGGCTCATAACTAAAATTTTGAAATATTTTTTTTTTTTACTGCAATTTAAATATGTTATATATATATGTATCTCGGTGAAGTGATATCAGAGAGGGTAATGAGGGCAACATACACGGTGTTGCGAAGGGAACCTGCCTTGGAAAGGCTTTGTGTTCATCTGGTGTTTCAAAACCATCTGGTTCACAGGAGAAGAAGGGAGCGCACACTGTAACACACCATGGGTTGTCAGTGCTGTGATTACTAGACTAGGACAACGCCAGTCAAATTTTAGTGATAATCTATTGTGGGTGAAGGTGGACAGAACAGCTTCCTCCAGCTTCTTCGCAGGCTTGGCAGTTTGGAGAAAATCTCTTAGGGTTTGACAAAGTAACTAAGGTGTTAATAACGTCTTCCAGGAACGTCACGGAGGCAAAGAGAAGGAGAGAAGAAGGAGGAAGAGAAAGAGAGGCTTTGTGGTTTAATGACCAACTCTGGCAGGAGGGTAGGATCCTGAGCTCCTTGAAGGATATTTACCTAAGCGTTGGAGAGTTTTTCCGGATGGTAAAGAAACCGTGGCAAGTGTTGCTTGGGATAAGTTTTTTTTTTTGTTCATGACAGCAGCAGTTTGCCGCAGTGGATCCGCGGAGTATGCCCTGTGCATCGTGTCTCATGCCCTCAGAGGGATGAGTGATAATAATCACTGTGGTAGTGTGAAAGTGTACGCTCAAGCTATCAAGGAATCACTGTGTCAGCCTAAAAGGGTCGCGGATCCTTTCACAAATGGGCAGTAGGTTAATAGCATGATTCAGGCCACCTACATTCTCCCAAGTCCTGAAGAAGAACTGCGTGCTGTCTACATTGCAAAGCAAAAGATGCTAGGGAGCAAACTCAAGCACTGGCCCCTCGTTATCACACCACATAATTGTAACTCCCCCACTAGCTCGCTATTCAATTGTCCCAGCTAGCTTTTTTCCAGGATTAAACCCAAGCTGGAAGAGGGATAGAGTCAGTTCCCAAAAGCATAAGAACAAGACTATACCAGGATTTCTTTCCTCCACTCTCTGCATCCTCCAACACAATCCAAGGACATCTTGCAGGCTCAAACACACCTCCAGACCCTTATCCCTTCCCCAAGGCATGCAGCTAACACCCTTAGTTTCACAGCGAGACACCATTCTGGTGAGCTACATCACAGCCTTACATTACTTCAGACACTCCTAAGGGAAACACAAGTGCGGGCAGTGCAGACTGTATGTGTAGACGGTACGTATAGACTGTAGGACCACAGCTCGTAGGACGGTCCAGCCTTCCCTTTCATAACACTACCCGTGTCTGGAGCATTTAAAACAAATGAACATGCCGTCATGCTGCACTTTAGGAAGATGGGCTCGCTTGAGCTGCGTTGCAGTTCGGTGGTGGAAGTGGAGGAGCCTAAACTACCCTTTGGTCTCCGGAAAGGTAAATCCGGCAGGCGCGAAACACGTTCGCACGAAGCCTAACACAGCCAGGCAGCACAAAAGGCACAAGCGACTCTGGAAGTCACTGAGTAAACAGGGTCAGAGCAGTGCGAGGAAGGCATGTCCTAAAGAGCTAAACTCTGTTCAGGCAGCAAGCTTGGAGCAGGGAATAATTCGCTCTATGAGGAGTGACCTACTGCGTACAACTTGTGCACGGAACATTACCGGGCTGTGCACTAAAGAAAGAATAAATTGAAAATGCGGGTTGTATATGATCTGAAGAGTATTAAATTAACTTCTCCTAACCTGACTCATTATTAATAATTAATGTTATATCACTACTATGTATCATTCTACATACACATTAGTAATCTAATACTAAACAAAATCAATAATATAAATCAGTTAAGAACTTGAAGTGAAATCAACATAATTCAATCATGAGTGTGTTGTTTTTTTAAATGCAGTACTTTAATGCAGTTCAGCCAGAGGAAACTGAGCAGTAAGAAGTAAGCGGAGAAATAGTCTATTAACTATGCATTTACAACCTGTGATGCTTACTATATCAAAATACAGTAGATTTCAAAGCACGGTCAAGGGCTTATACAAATGAACAAGTCATTGTGGTGCAACAGCTTCACACACCTCAGCTGATTTGTGGCAGCTGCCTGTGTACAGGCTCTTAGCTTGTGGTACAGTAATCTGAGCTATCTCAGCCTTCTTTCATTAACTCCTTACCCTGTGGGAACTTTGTCATGTATTTTAACTTTCTGGCGGACCCCTAACTTCCAGACTAATGCACAACCCTGAAGCATCACAGCCAGACTGGTACAAAAGCCTACCCAGATTTGAAAATGTGCGCATCATTTTGCCTACACTGATGGAAAGAAGACTTCACGGGACCACGCGAAGAACATAATCAAGCATTATGACCAAGTGAAACATCCAAAAGAAAGAGAAAAAAATCCAGATGCATATACTACACATATTTTCCCAAACTAAGGGATAGCTTAGTAAGAGCAGCGTTCTCTAACACTGTTAAAACTCCTTCACCTTATGAAGCTGCCTTTAAGGGCATATCAGCTCTTAACCATTTTCTGGCTGCCTGATCTATTGTGAACCCTTTCCTTCTGATCCTTCCATTGTCTTTTTTCAAAAATGACTGGGGAGAAATAATAATAATAATAATAATAATAATAATAAAAAATAACAACAACATTTAAAAAAAATTAACCTTAAGAGAGGGGGAAAAAAACTTTTTCCAAATGAACCCAAAAATTCCATTTTTATTTGTATTAAATATTTTATAAGTATTTCTGGGGTTTATATACCCTCAAAATAACAGTTATTTCCTGCTCAGCTTATCCCATTTTCACAGATGACTTACCTATTTTTTCAAGTTCTACTCCTTTTATCTGGTTCATGGAAAAACTAGAAACTGTCTCTTCTGAGACCCGTTCAAGCTCTTTATTCACAGTTCTGCTCCTCTGTGCTTCATGGTGCAACCAGCTTTGGAACGGTTGAAAGCAGAAATGTACTTGGTGAGGGAAAATATCCCACTTTGAAGAACAAGACAGGTGCGCACACAGGTCTTTATGAATATGGGTGGAAGATGTGGAGGGAGAGGTATTATTCTGACCTGACTATAGACATCCAAGATGTTATTTAACTCTATCATCATCATCAATTTTTATTCACGGCAGAGAGAAAGAGAGCTCCAAAGAACAATTCAGCTCACCCTAACATAGATACCTAAGACAGGCCAGATAGTGCCTGTTTCTTTCCATCATTACCAAAAAGAATTTAGGATCACTACTTCTGTCTTAGACACCTAACCTGCAGACATCTAAACTGTGAAAGAAGCAAATGTTGCCTTCAGAATTATTCAGCCTTACTGAACTGATTAATTTCCTGCTGCTGTATGCAACCAAGTAAGAACCACTCCCTTTCGTAAGCATTCCACAATGTACATACTCCCAGTACTTTAACTAGCCCGTTGTTCTCATAATTTATTTAGACAAGTCACCCAGTTATCTTTTAGACTGATTTCCATAGCTTCTCTTTCTTGCCCCATAAATGCAGTCTCTTTTTTTTATACCAGACTATTATATCTGAAATAGTTTTCGATATATAGCACCCTCCTCTTAGCATCCCTCAATTAAAATACAACCTGTCTTCATATCCTATTTGAAAAGGGCATTCTCTCTGCAATAATCTTAAACCGGCATCTATTAACTACCCAAAGAAGTTTGCAATTTTCCCGTCATAGCTAAAGTGTTAATGTATTATTTTAATGACTTCCTCTTACGCTAGCGAGAACTATTTTTTAACGATAACAGTGCTTTTGTGTTACCTCTCTAGAATATTTATGCAACTATTCCTTTAAGTAAGATGGACACTGACCATATGAAAATATTTATGTGTAAGCAGGACCTCACAAAAATATATTATATATGACTAGGAAAGGAAAAATGAGCAGGGCTTGGAAGAATAACAGCAACAAGAGATATCACTACCAGAAATAAAATTAAATGTAGACAGGAACATCAAACAAGAATGTTGTATTATAAATAACCATGTCCCTAACTGAAACCATAAATCAGACTTTACTTATCTTTAATCTCTCTCTTGAGCACTGTAGATGTAGCTTCGGCCGCCTAACTACAGCCCTGACTGGCATTTGGTCCCTGGGACAGTCCAGTCAGCCTTGAAGCAATGCATTCTGCCTCCCATTAATCCACGTCCTGCACCAGATTTAGGCTTCATTTCTACTCTAAGCCATACTTCTTCCCAGGCTGCTTTTAAATGACTTCCCTGGTCCGCCTCGAAGAAAATTTTGAGAATATGCATTCTGCACGATCCCCCAGCAATCGTCACGCGGCCAGCGTAATGCGACCTGGCACTGGCCCATTAAGGCTCCAGTCCTGCCTCCAAGTTCCCTCCCTGCCTGCATTTCATCTTCAGCTCCCACGTCAGTCCAGCTGCCTCTGCCAGTTCCATGAGCCTTGAAGGTCACCTGGTCAATAAAAAAGATCAAACGGGAATATTCTGAGACAGGTCAAAATCACGAAATCTAAATGTACAAAAAGGCAGCAGAAGAAAGCAATGCAATTGTACTATCAGAAACAGCTGGCACAGCTTTTGCAAGAGAAGTGGATTCGATGGCAGTTATAGCTAATAAATACATGACTGTCTTTATGACTTACAGATTTCTTATGCATAACGTTTCTAAGTTAAAGCCTTTCCTATCCAGCCACCAAAGAAAACAAGTAAACAACTTGATTTCAGTTTATTCATCTCTCACTTCGATTAATTTAATTTTTTGCCCTGAAAATTGCGACATCAGCCAAAAATATCCATTCAAAATGCTCTTGCAAAGATCACTCTCCTTATGCTCAGCTTGATCATATTGCCTGCTTCTCCGAGTCCCTTACCCGACTGCCCATTCTTAGCTCAACTATAAGCTATTTGTCTTTAAAAGGGTTATGTATGTACACTCAGCTGCATATTGTACTTTCTTGAACACCTACCCATAACAGGGTGACTCAGACTAAACTTTTTAAGAGATCCTTGTTTGTTGTCTAGTTTTCAAACCAGCAGTTAATCCTTGTTGAAATACAACCAAATAAAAAATGAATCATAAAAATAAAGTAAAACTGGGGGGAGGAAAGTTTAGAAGACAAGAGAGCTGAGGAAAAGTCAAATCCAAAGATTTTGGCCCCTGTGGTGCACTACCTATTGTAAAAACAAACAACATTGACATGCTCTTTTTACATGAAAAAAAGTTGAATGCTGCACAACCTTTGGTATAAAATTATTTCTACTAATTTCACCACGATTTTAATAGTAATACACCTATAAATAACCACACTGAAATTACACCCAATTAAATATGAAAAAATAATTCTGATTTATGAAGTCTTTAACTACTGAGCTGCTATATAGTCATAGAATAGAAATAGTGATCAAGCTAACAAATAAGAATGACATGTTAAAATTTAGAAGAGAAGAAATCAAGATGAAAAAAGGGTTAGATATACTACATCTAGGCTCCTTAGTTTTTAATTTAAATTGATAAATATAATATGCATGGGTTTAAATCAATAATTTTCCCCAGTAAAACAAAAAAATGATCTGCAAAATCTGGGGTTTAAAACTATGTTCCTCTATCCTTTTTCAGTGACTCCTCTCTACTGTCCCAACTAGTCTGCAACATCGTTGTGACGAATGAGTGACCGGAGGGTAATATAAAATCAAGGTGTTCGTTTTTGAGGAGTGTTGTAAGCAGAAGTCATATGAAGAGTGTGACATGCCGGAGGAATTTGAGAAACAAATGCAAGGAAGAGTGGCAGTACTCAGAATCTCAAAGCCTATAATGTTGGGGGACTGAAGAAAACAGCATGTACAACACCACTTAAAATCTCTTACCTTTGTCAAGCCAAGTGCCAATGAGAAAAACGCAAACCATGATAGACGTGTATGTCAGCTTCATGCATCCAGAAACAAATCTAGCTGCAGGATTGCCCCATGGTTTAGCAGGTCCTATGACCTTTGGGGTTTCTATTTAACTTCATTCCAAAGTCCAGTTAGCCATTTGCTTTCCTAAATAAAGTGGTACCTTTCCTGTGCCTATCTTCCCCGCAACAGAAAACAAAGATGCACTTTCCTAGTGTGTTTGTTTGTTATTAATAACAAGCATTTATTCAGTGATCAGTTTTCTGTAATTGCTAGTAAGGCAACACAGTCAGAAAGGCTGCCAGCAATTAAGATGTTTCATCATTAGTGGGTTTGAAATAAATAAAAGCAGGAATAAGGCTTCCAGAACTAAAACTGTTGATGCAACTGAATGCCCAGAGTTGGACATCATCTAAAAGTGAACTGGAAGAATTATTCCAGGGAACTAAGTGTCCATTAATGACACTTTGACACCATATACGTGGACACTCGCTAAACACATAATTAAAATGAATCTTCACTCGTTGCACATTCTATGGAGCAGATGACTCGGTGCTAAAAGACTGGAGCTTACATCAGTCAAAATAAAATGACTGGTCATCTTCCAGCTATATTCCTATCTTTTGCAAAATATTTTTTTGCATAAAACACAAGTAGAAAAAGATCTTTTTTTTTTCTTCTGCTTCTCTATTAGTGTAAAGTCATGTATTGGTATTTGAGACAACAGACATCGAGAAAATCTTGAGTCAAACAAGTTGCCACAGCAGAGAACTGCAAGAGAGTTTAATCCCCTCAGGGAAAAAGTGTACAAAGAATTAAAGAAAGATTTGCACCAAGTTTTTGACAAGCGAACAGCAGTCAACTCCTGAACTTGGAACTTGAGCATTATAGTTGCTGTCTGGGTGTTAACATCCATGACTGCTGAGTGCTCATTCAGTTCATTTCAGAAAATTCAGGTCAAAAGACTAATTCAGTTCTCTTACAAGCACTTTTGACACTTGAATAGGTTTTATTCTAACATAGACATGAAAAACAACTTCAAAAACTGCAAAGAAGAATGCCTTTGACTGTCATATACACAGTTGTTCTCTGATGGCTCCAATTCTAATTTGCAAACATCTTTATTGCAGACATTCAGTACCTCCACCATTTTATTTTGAAGATTAATTAACAAACACATATAACATATGCATAATTAACAATGCATTTGCTTTTATGTGACTGCGGGTACAAAACTTGAGGACAAAACCGTAAGTTTATAATAAATGCTATGGAACAAAAGGGTAAGCACATACTTAAATGTCAAAAATTATTCTCAGTGTGTCTCAAGGCAGTTTTAAAGGCTTGGGTTTTGTTAATGTGATTAATGTGCTACCTTTGAGAAGATATTCACAGAAGAAAAGGGTGGCAATTAAATTTGGTCACAAATAACCAGAAATATTTCAGCTTTTGTTCTTGATTTTCGTTAAAATAAATGGTAGTTTCTAGAAACTCTACCTATAATTCCTGACCAACATATGTCCTTTCAAATTTCCAGAATAGAGATTCTTTAGTCTCCTCAATGTTTAGACTGGCACATTTTCATAATATATAAAATAAATTTTCCCCTTCTGAAATTAAACCTCACATAGTCTGTCTGCAGCAAACACAGAAAATACTTTTCTTCACATCTAGCATTCGCAGATGCATCTCACAATGCTTTCATTGCACTACAGGAGCATTTAATTACAGGAACATTACAACTGCAACCTTCTGGACGCTCTCTATCTGGTGTTTATCTACCCTACGTTGCAGGTGAACGCATTTCAGCCAAGACCTTATAAGAAGGAACTCTACCAAATAAAGCAGAAAGGGGTACATCCTGTGCCTTTGAGACAGTGCTGCTATTTATATGTCCTGATAATAATGATAATTAGATTTTTTTGCAACTGCATGACAGTAATCCCTGTTGCTCATCTTTGATCCTGATCCCTTTCTGCATAATGCTACCGAGCCTATCATTCTTATCTTTGGAAGTAGTGCAGAACTTTGCATTTGTCTTTGAAGAATTGCATCCTGTTCAGATTGAGGGTCTTTTTCCAGACTATTCATCCAGTTGATCGAGTTAATATTGAATGTTAATCTTATCCAAAATTGTGCTTGGAGTACCTCCTAGGTGATAAAGATATATTCTTTTCTATCATTAAGTGTTTCAAGACATTCAAATTTAAACATTTAGGACTGAGAATTTATTTTTCAAAAATGAAACATTCAGAGAAAATTCTCAATAACAGAGGTAGAAATGAATTAAAGAGAACTTTGCTGAACTAATGGATTATTGTGCTGATGTATGACCATTTTCAGTGCTAGGTGACATTTCTTCGAAAAGTACTTAATTCAGCAATAGGTGACATTTTGGAGTAGTCAAAATACTTTGCAAATTTAGTGAAGAGTTTAAAGAAAACTATTAAAAGATATATTTTGAAAATGAGTTGTTCTGTCTTCAAAATGAAAAATCATTTCTCTTTGATATTTTTTTAATTAAACATTTTAATATCTTTTTTCTTTTGGATGTTTATCTCCGTTAAAACCAGAAAGGCCTCGATAACTTGAAAATGAAACCAATATTTTCATAGAACAAAAATAAAGGGTTTGACATTAGTCAGATTGACAGAGTTTTCGTGTTTCAAAAAGAAAAGGGAGTAGGTGTGATAGTTTGACCCACAAGAAGTGTTTTACCCGTGGCTATTTGGGGGAAATACTTAGTATTAAACCAAAATACATGTGCTTTTTTTCCTATCTTATTCACATTAGATATTCTACTTTCTCTGTCAGATCATAGTGTTGAAATCAGAATATTTCCCTTGACATTTTTTAAATACTGATAATTGCAAAAATAGTCTTTTAATAGTTATTTATATCTTTATGTTAAAAACCATGTCAGATACTTTAAAAAGTATTTTGAATAATAGAGTTCAATTCTAGGATCAAAGCTTAAGCCAGACACAACTAAGGTAATCCTTCATATTCTTCTTCTCAGCTCTCCCAATAAACATTCCGCCACTGCTATTCCAGGATAAATGTCATTGTTAATCAAATAAATGTATAAGGAATTGTATTGGGATAACTTGAAAAAATATGATAAAATCAGCCCAGTGTTCAAACACCACTGCACCTTTTCTGGCAAGTCTTATTTAATTACAGGCTGACTAACTATTCAACTCTGGACAGTGATAAACAACAACCAATTCACCAAAGCAGTAGTTAATTCCTCCTCATTACTTCCTTTCATTCCATTTCCTCTGACCTGAGAACTTAACTGCCTGAACACCCAAGCAACTCTTCCACTATTACTGCTAGAGCAGCGAGGGCTCTTTTGGCTGACAAATGACAAAAAGTGTTCTTCCCTCACCTAAGCACAGTCACGCTCGCGACCCGGTCCCGTAGGCTACGATCCCACTGTGAGACCCAGGAGTCCAGCATCTTCCGATTGCATGTCTGGGCAAGAGTTAGGCACGTTCGTGGTCCCTCGTCCCTACGATTGCCGTTGGAAGACCATCTTTTGCAACCGCAGGTGCAAAAAAGAGACTTCGGTGTGCTCTAACAGTTCTTTTGGAGGGAGACCAGGACTGCAAATTGAACTGGGAAGCTACACTACCAAACAGCTCAAAAGCAATCACAGACTTTGGAGTTGGTCAATGCATTCATTTACGTATTTTACTTTTACACTTTCAAGACAGCCTTTTGAAATTCCAGCCAAGTTTGTCTACATGTAATAGGTTTCAGATGTTTGCAAGGTGATTTCAATGTTTCTCTCTGGTGACAGCGAAGAGAGGAAGGCAGCAGGAGCACCAGCCAGTACTACCGCTATCATCTAGAACTGAAAAATTTACCACAATTTGTTTACAAGAGCAGATGTTTACCAAGATGTTAGGGGACAAGTCCTCACAGCAAAGCTTGAGCAAAGGCCTTCACTGCAACAACACAGGCTGAGACTTGACCTGGGACTGTACGGTTACGGTACTGTAGATAGTAATCTGTGGTTATTCCCAAAAGGAGCAGTCAGAGAGCTTGGAGTCACACTGTACCACTGTGCGACAATAATTTAGTCAGCTAGTGTCTTGTCTGAACTGGTGTCCTGTTCTTTTTTGAGTACTGCTGACACCGAGTGCTTTGGGTTGTTGTCAGGAAAAAGACAAAGGACCATTTATAGTTTAGCAGTTATGGAAACGAGCATTGTGAAACCATGAAATTAATTGCTGAATTCCTACATTTCACTTCTCAGATTTCAACAGCACCCTCTTTTGAAGCTACCATGAGCTATGTAAGAATTTGCAGCTATCATCAAAAGATCTTATTCCCATATAAAAGGCAGAACTATCTCCCATTATGATTTCCTCCTGGAAATACTCCCTGCAGGAAGATAAACATATGGTAAATGTGAAAAAGTTAATTGGCTATATATTGGCTGTAAAAGTTAATTAGCTGCATAGTGTTCCATATATTGGTATTTTAACAATTTACCTTCAGATGTCAAAACTGGTCCTTTCATTTTCCTAGGTCTCTTACCTCAAAATTAGCTTTCAGAACAGTTCAATGCCATAAGCAGGTCTTTCTGTCCAGAAACTGCGTGTACCTTCCAGAGAAGTGTTACACTCTTTCGTTAGTCACCACAGAGAAAAAGAAGTGCATCCTTGAGATTTTTGCCATCTGAATTTGTGAATGGCCAGTCAAATCTAACCTAGAAAAACTCTAAGTTTTAAGCCAAATCAGCTCCTTGAATTAATTCATTGTCTGGCCACACAAACACAAGGGCTCGAGAAAAGAGGTAGGAAGATAGTGTCACACATGATTTGCGTGGCCTTAACCTGCCAAGAAACCATAGTTTCACTCTTCTCATATTCTGTCGCTATGACTACTTCACTTCTTAGCCTCATGTGCTCAGGCTGAAATTTGTCTCGCCTTCAGGCTTTGAGGAAGCTTCAAACCTGGTGTGTAGGGGAGAGAGGGGGGAGTTTGAGCTCCAATGACCCCTTGGGACAGCGCAGCAAGGACCTAACTGAGATGTAGAGACACCTGGTAATGGCCACAGCCACATTCTGTCTACTTCTACACTTCTCAGACTGCCTACATAGGCAACACGTGGCTAATGTTAGGCTGAAAACCAGCAACACTTCTTCACTAGAGGCTCAGTAGGACAAACCAGAATTTTTAATTTCTGGGTAGCTGAACAAAACCTGTCCATATTACCATGCTGCCACAGTCCTGATTTTATTCTGTGAAGAGCTGCTTATGTAGAAAGATGTGGATTCTACTGAAGATGCCAGATACTTGAAAATCAGGTGTCAAATTATCTAACACTAGGCCTTTTATTGGGTTTAGGCCCTACCATACTCCAGAGCCTAATTTTGCTACAAGGTTGGCACTCTGAAGTCTGGTATCATGCTGAATGTCACACTGGTCGAAACTCTGGGCACTAACAAACACTGTCAAGACAGAATTCAAGACCTGGACCCCTGACCATCCACAACATTTGTATTTTAGCTTCCTCCTTTGTGTCTGTTATGGACCGCTCCAGCTAGCTGTTTCCAAGGCAAAGCTGCTATAGAGACAGATAGAACCAAGCAGTCTGGAGGCAAGATAGTCTGTGTCACGTGGCTTTGAGGTCCTCTTTAATTATTATAATAACTTATTACACTAGTATAATAACCACTTGTTTCTCTTTTACTTGCTGAGACCACCGAAATCTTCAGCTAGCAAGAACTGGACAGCCTTGAGGAAGCCTGGCAAAATTAGATCTGTGGGAAGGTCCATTGTTTCTCTCCCTTTTGGGCAAAGGAAAAGTAGAAAGGAGACTGCCATTAAAAAATGGGATTATTTTTGCATTTACAGAGGGGGGGTTTATGCAAGAACCTTACAGTATTTATGTATTTCATGTACTCATGCAAATTCCTCATGAAATTTCACTTTTCCAGGTGGGTAAGGCTTCGGAAGACAACTAGTTTGTCAAAGGCAGAATACGTACTAGATCACCAAAGACACTGTTCCTGTTGCCAGTTAATGAATTATTTCGGAAGGAAAAAGACACTGGAAGGCGCAAGTTCTTAAGTCAGACTGTGGTCTCAGCTTTCATTAAAGCTGGAGCTACATTTGTAACGAAATTTGTGATATTCATTAGAAATTCCCCTCGTGTCTTCAACTCGTCTTCAACTTCACATGTACGATTTCTTATATTATTCATAGATGCTTCTGCAGTTACTTTTCAGGTAAAAACATCCCTCCATCAGAACCTGAATGCTCAAATACTGAGAGTCTTTTCCTTTCCATTAAATGTCTTAGTTCTCATGAAACTGAGAAAAATAAATGACGATCAGTAAATGACTACCAATGACTACCCAGCTCTTCTCACCATTGCCTCTAGTCTGACTTAATTGGCTAGTAATTCCATGATGAATGCTTTTTTCAGATTTTAATTCCTTCTTTATATGCAGATTATTCCCAAAGAAATAGTAGAATTTTCTAAAGCATGTTAACTCTGTTTATTTCTGCGTATTTGAAACAATTCTCATTGGAGTTTATATACAATTCCAGTAAGCTTTTAAATTAGAATTTACATAGCCCAGAAAATCCGCTTTTTTACTGCTCCATTGGCAAAACTGGAGTTGTTTAAAATGATCTTGTGATGGTCAAACAACACATTGATCCGTTTGTTCAATCTGTGTTTGTCTTTGACAAAAATCTGAGGTGCTAGACGAGAAACAGTTGAGTAAAAAGACAAATCTGGACCAGCTTCAAGGAAGGCTTACTCTTCTTAAGTCAGCACAAGGCAAGTTTTAAATGCCCAGGTGCAAAACTAACAGATGGCCATCTCTACAAGCATGTACAGCTGGGTGCTTCTTTGTCTACGTCAGACAGTTTCACCATCAAGTTTGCTTTGCAGCAGCAGCACTTTAGATCCCTACAAGCCTGATAAAGTAGGTGGGCTTTAAACACATCTAGTACACAGGCCTCACTAAAGGCAAATTATTTTCTTTTTAAAATACTGAGGATAAATATGGCTGCATCTTACCAAACAGATGTAGGTGATCTAGATACCTGTGCCTCCTCAGACTAAGGAGCCATAAATCTACATCTTAAGGCTCCTGTTAGAGCATCAAGATAGAAACTAGTTTCCTTTCTATGCAATGAGGCAGTTGCAGTGTGTGTTGAAGAATATAAAGTTCCAGGGGCCAGAAAACAAGCAAATCAATGTGTCCACTGGGAGATGAGGCTCCAATTTCATTCTAGCTGAGCAGGGAATAGAATCCAGGCTTTTTATTTTGCGGTTGAATGCTTTACTAATTTTGTAAACAAGTCCTGAAAAGCGTGTCACGGCCACATTCTCCTGATCCTTCATCAGCTCACTTCAGGCTTTCAGTGCCTAGTCATATATGTCGTTTCCAGGATCTGGATCCAAAGTGGTGAAGGTGTTTGTGTTTTTTTACTCTTAATTTTACTTTCTGTCATGGTTTAAGCCCAGCCAGCAACAAAGCATCATGAAGCCACTCACTCACTCCCCCTCAGCCCCGGCGGGGCGAGGAGGAGAAAATAGAAAGAAGCGCTGGTGGGCGCAGACAAGGACGGGGAGGGATCGCTCACCCCTGATGGGCCCAGTATGGTCACATTCCTCTCCCGGCCCGATCCCCGGCTCCCCGCAGGTTTCCCCTCTTCCCTCGGCTCTCCCAGAGGCGCTGCCGCCCTCGCGGACGGGCTGGGCCTGGGGCCGGGGAAGCTTCCAGAAGCTCCTCACAAGAGCCGGCCCGGCCCGGCCTGCCCCGCTGCCAAAACCCCGCCGCACAGACCCGAAACAGTTTCCTAAGAAACCAGTAATTCTAAAAGATTTAGGATTTCAGGTATGGGTAGCCACTGGCAACCTTTAGGCCTGCCACTGCATTAAACATTGAATTTTTTCTTCTTTTTTTAAAATGGAGTGGACTTTCTCCTCCCAGCTCTATTAGGTTCCCCTTTTTGAGTTCCCCTCGGTCAGAGGAGAGAACGGGCCTTCGTGGGGTTTGGCGTCCATCTCTGGGAATGATAAATTCAAGGAGTATTCAGTGGTAATACCGTACCTGAAAGTATAACTCAACCTCTGAATGAAAGGGAACTTCCCTTTAGCCTGCCTGTAACCAAAATACTTGTTAAAATCCGCAAGTCACTGCGTGCACATTTGTCCCAGTCTGTGAGATTTTGAACCTCTTCCTACCCATCCTATTAACACCCTGAACTCATCTCAGACACACACACACTATCTCCCTTCTCCACAACCTGGTTTTTTTCATGGGAAGAAGGAGCTGCATTGCATTCAGGCAAGTGCCCTGATCTCTACAAAAGGATCAAAACCGTAATGTGCTCAGGGAGGGCACCTACCTCACCCTCCTGGAAGAAAAGGAACAAAGCCTGCCAACAAGGAGCCCAGTTAGGCCCTTTGCAAAACACTGATTAAAAACACAACCCAAAATGCAAGCCCCCGTACCCTGAGAACGTATACAACGTTGTATGTAAACTCAAACCCTGTAACTTTGAGTACAAGCTACCTACCCTACAGACGGGCTGAGAGATCCTGTACGTCACTTCCTTGTGAATCGCTCCTTACAAACCTACTTGGAGGAGTCTCCAAAACGCTAAAAGCTGCCCACAATGTTTAGATATCCTGTATTTGTACGTACAATGAAGAACCAGGGCCTGGTTCTATCTTTCTGGTGAGGGACGCGAAAAGGTCTTGTGGGTTTGCCAAGTCAACCTGGCCATCTTCAACACAAAGGAAAGCCCTCCTTTTTCAGCCTGGACAAAGTCCTCAGAGACAGTTGTATAGATTTGCGATTGATGCCAAGGCCTCAGGAGAAGCTTTTAAACACCTTACACACGTTGTTAGATTTTATCAGTCTCTCCACAGCTGGTAGACGTTTACAGAGGGCAACTGAGCCTTGTTACCAAATCAGGCAGGGCAGGTAGCCTCAAGTCTCGCTAACAAGCCCACTATCAGAAATGATAAAGGAGAGTAGGCTGGGCAGTAAGAGAAGGAGATGCAGCTCAGAAACGTTGCCTGAAGAGGCCAGAGGCTGGGTCGCGAGAGAGTTATTGGTAGACATTTGTATGTTGTTTGTTTTCTTGGCACATAACTGACATTAGTAACGTTAGATACAGTTAGACTGGTGCTTGGAGACTTCGATACTGAGAACTTCAGAAAGCTGCCAGTGGATGCTGGGTCTGCTATTTCGTTCCTTGCCTGTAAGTCTGAGCATAACGTAGCTATTGATCCTTGCTGGTTTTGCTTATTATGGATAAGCATGATCTTATTATAAACTGCAGTATGTTTGGCTTAGCTGCCCTTCCCAAGTGGAAGCTGATCTTTGCTCTTTAATATCTTTTTGCTGTTTATACTTTTGTATGCTATGTGAGTTGGACAATACAACGGCATAGGACTTAAGCTATGGAAAAAGCAAATAGACTTGTCCCAAGTTTTCCAGCTGTAAATCAGATAAAGTAACTTGTATTTATGCTGAGAAACACTCGCATATTCTTACAGCTGAGAACTTTGGTTGCTGAAGTATCATTACTTTCCATGTTGTCCTTTTACCTCCTATTTTGCTGTTGTATTTTAGACAGTAATGAAATGCTTAGCAGCATTGAACAGAGGTTTCCAGTGTTTATATCCCATAACCACTCAAATAAAAGTATTTAGCTCTAATTCTCTTCTTTACTGTCTTTTTGCCTATTATCTCCTTCAAAGCAGCCACATTTTCTAGAGACATATATAAGTATAATGGCAGTCATATTGATCCTCTCTTCCCAATGCTTAAATCCCATAATCCTTCTAAGAAACATGTTTAGATGGGAAAAGATCTCTGCCACCCCCTGATTTGATTTGGGAGCAGGTAGTCTGGGATTTTGTTCCCAGTTCAAAATGGAAAAAAAAAAATCTGAAATATCAACATTTCATGGATCTCTAAATAAAACACTCTCATTCTAAAAAAAGAATGTGTATATGCAGACTGCACAAAAATGAAAGAAAAACATGATTTCAATTCTTGTTAGCTTGACAAACCAAAAATAAGGCACTCTCAAGCTAAAATTGTTTATGTATTAGTTAGGGGTAAAATCAATGCAGAACTGTGAGTAGAAAAAAACCTGAGAAGCTCAGAACCAATTTCTTTTCCAGAGTTGAGGAAAATGGAAAACTGAAATAAGGGGCAGCTTATCATAGGCACAAACTTGCTTTTAATTTTTTTTTTTTCTTTTGCTGGTATACACAACTCTTCCACTCTATTTTAAACCTGCTGACCTCAGAAGCTCACAGAATTATTACCGCAAACTACTTTTTTTATGCATATTTTTTGAAGTAACTGTTTGGACGAGAAAGTGGTATCCACTAAAACTAGGGCTGTATTTGGAAATATAAAGCTGTCGGAGATAGGATGGAACATCTTCTTTGTTGGTATACTGGTTTATCCTTTCTTCTATTTATAGCTAAGTGAAAAAATCTATTTGCTCCTACAAAAAATAAAACAAAATTCCTATGGCACATCTATGAGACTATACATCTGAGATGAACGGGATCAAGCTGCGTCTTGTACGTTTCTTATTTAAGGATTTTGGAAGCTCTCGGAGTTGGTATCAACACTGTTTCCAAAAACACAGAACTGATTCTGGAACTCAAATTGAATTTTGCAAGTAGCTGTGGCACACTGCTGATGCAAGTTTGGGTAGGACGTTGATTTCTCACTGTATTGCACATCCTTTTCACGCTAATTTTGTTTTCCATGTCTTTCAAATCCTCATGATGTGGTGTATTTACTGCTGTATATTTCATCTTTTGGGGGGGGGAATAAATGAGGGATTTTATAAAGCTAAAATAATAGATATAAGGGTGTAGGACAGTAAGTTTGATTTTGAAGGCCAATCTTATAGTCATTGCAAGATTCCATACTGTGTCTTGATGTTGAGTTTTTGATCCAAATCTTCAAAGGAAGGATGCTTTCATAATACTGATTTTGTACTTTCTGAGGTAGAATAAAGAAATTTTTCTGCCTTTTTTTCTTGTTGTTGCTTTTGAAAAGTTCAAGATTCAGCAACCAAAATCATTACTCTTTAAAAATGTAACACCTATGATAAAATTCCATATTTGAGTGAAATATTATCTCCCGGTTTTTCTGCACTACCAACTAAAGGCAATGCATGAGTAAAGAAGCCTGACAAACTTCTGTGAATATTCCCTGATAATGTGTTTGTTCTGTTAAGCCAGGGAATTAATTCAATATAGCTATTTTTTCATATTTTTCTTCAGGAAGGAGGATATTGCTGCATATTGAACTCAGAATTCTGATGAGTTCTAGCTGCTGTAAAGATCAGGTTTATTTTATTTAAACAGCAAACTGTGCTCGTGCCTTTGGAAGACAGGTTCTGTCAAAGAACTTGCACTGATTCAAAATCAATTCCAAATGGGAGGAAAATGAAGATTTAAGGTGATATTAAGATTCATTTTCTGTATATACTATTCCTGCAAATAAAAGAGAAAAAAATAGAAGGTCCCCCTCCCTTTTTTTTTTAATGTGAAGTCAATGCTTTTAATGAGGTTTTCTGCTTTCTAGAGATAGACTCAAGCTAATAATTTAGCTGAAGTTTAATTTATAATCTGGTTATGTCCATTTTGCATATTTGGATACTATTTGCATAAACAATGCAGCTAATATTATCAGCTTTTCCCAAAAGATTACAAAAATACTAATTAATCTAATTTACATGAGGATAAAGATAGTTACCTGAGCTCATTTTTTTATTATTTTTTTCCTTTTTTTACCACAGTAAAATGTTTTGGGGGTTTGGTGGGGTTTTTTTTAAGCTTCACGCTGTACTCTCATAGAACTGTCTTCCCATAGAACTGTCTTCCTATAAATATTGTTGTTTGAAGTTTTCGAAGCTAGGGCTCAGTTCCCTCAAAATGGATTATTCTGTGATTATATTCCCTGGATATTAACTGATACCATGCACCCATTCAGCTGAAAATGAAATCTTGGAGTCCTGACATACTCAGCACTATAAATAGCCTCCCCTTTAGTCTTATATTCTCACGTGCATGCTCATAAATGAAGAATTTGTGGAACAGGTTAACCCCACTGCCGTGTTTGCCTTTGAACACTGAATTCCTTTTTCAGCTTTGTGCTTCTAGATATCTCTATATGCATGTTTTCTTCTCCAAAAAGGCGATGCAAGGCTATTTTAAAATTTGTGTGAGTGAAAAAGCATTTGCTTAGTTGAGTGGCTAGCAGGGTTCGATAAATTTAAATCCCTAGATGATGGACAGGTACATTCTTCTCACTCAGCATCATTGTAGTCCGTGAGCTAAAGGGTTTCAGAGAGAGCGAAAACAAAGATCATACCCAAAGGATTGCTTCTCCCAGTCCCAGCAATAATAACCCTGAGTTTTATCCTTAGGCGACACACATGGAAAAAAGGAGTACATAAATAATTTACAACTATTAAACATTAAAACGGAAAAGTTTTTTCAGAGGGTATGATGTGTCAATAAAATAACACAAAAGGGAGTAGCAGCATACTTTTCTGTACTCTCCTACTGGCATCCAAATACAAGGGAGCGTGGCAAGGACAGAATTTCCAAACATTGGCTGTGAGTAGTTACTTGAGTTATATGTGCAGGCATAAATTCATATAACGCAATTCTTTTGTTATCTGGGGTATAACCTTTTTCCACGTGGTACATAGGTCACGTTGTCTTGTGGGTTTATGGGACCTCTCGTTGCTTTCCTGGTACAATACAATTACTATGGCTAAATAAAGAAATTTTCCTGATTTTTTTTTTAATTTTTTTTTTGCTGTTGCTGCATGTCATAGATATGAAGCCATCGTGTTTTATCAAGATGTAGAGGTGGAACCGTTGCAGGGTTCTAGGTGCACGCAGTACTATCTGCAGCAGCACCAGCTACACGTCCCTGGGTGTCAGGTTAGTCAGGTTTCCCACTTTTGCCCACGAAGACAAAATCTCCCCATTTTCAAACTGTTGCGCCAGACCTCATGCACTGTCTCTCGGCTGTACGTCCCCGTGGTTACCATGATGGTCTGGGTCTGGCACCTGGGCTTCTGCAAGGATGCTGGAGCAGACCCGTGCGGCAACTGTCCTAACGCCGGTAGGAATAAGGTTTCCTAAGGTCATGAAAAGAAGGAAAAAGCTTAAAATAGCGAAGTGTGTGGCTATCTTACCTTTCTTTAAAGGTGAACTTATTTCTTTAGACGCTGTTCTTGTTTGCCCAAACTAGTTCATGTGGATTTCTGGGCAATTAAGCGTGTGAATCTCCTCGCTCGTTGGCTTTTCCTTTGCCTTTAAATACATCAAATGTGGGGTTTTGTATGTTTTTTTTCCAAGCTTCAGCTTATAGTTCCTGCTGTTTCCCTGAACTTTCTGCGGACTCGCTCCAATACCGCGTGCAGTACCGCGGCATTTCAGTCTTGGTCCTTCAGAGATGCTGCACTCTTCTACCTGTTCCCTCTGCCCTGTCCCAAATCTTTCCAGACCCCTTCCTTTTGCTGGCATTTTTTCTGAAGGAAGGTGAGGATATTAGTTTTCAGCAGGAACAGTCTGTGAATAAATAGGCATGCTGCATTATTTCTGATGGACTAATGCACAAAGAGGTAGGAGGTGATGGAAGAAGGAACAGGTTTTAGCAATTACGTTGCAAATAAACTAGTTTTCTAGTTACTGATTTTTCCATATGGCATTGTGGAGTAGCTCCGTGTTTACCAAGAAAATATTCTTTTGTCTTCTCAGTCAAAATTACTAATGATTTTTCCTTTAGTTTAATGTTGAATGAAAACAGTTAAGATTACTTTGCTTTAGAATAAATATAGATTATTTTATTAGAATAAAAATGCAGAAAGGGTTTTGAGTTGTTTTAAGATTGGCTTTATTTATAAGCTAATTTCATGCAGCAGATATATTTTAACGTTCATGTGTTGTACAAAGAGTTACCTCTGAAATGTTATCTCCGCTTGCTTATTGGCCTGCCATTTTTGTTTCTTGTTTTCACTGCCTCTGTGAAGTTTCAGCCTGCACTACATGAAAAAGCCACAGCCTCTGAAGCCAAAACTTTCATAGGATATGAAGATGAATAATATATTGTCAAATACCAACAGGGCAGAATAAGATTCAGCTTCAATAAGATTAATTTTCTCCTGTTCTTTTTAACCATAATTTTAGTCATGCTTTAATTGAGTAGAAGTTTTAATTGTTGGTCCTTGTCTACATTATATGCTAAAATGAAAGAGCCAAAAGAAAGAATCCTATATCGCAATTTTTAAATGGTGTTATTTGAAAAAAATGAACAAACCAAACAAACACCCCCCACACACAGTTCCATGACTCCTTGGAGGAGCTATGAATGTTGTAGTCATGGAGCTTGGGTTTTTTTCTTAATGATAAATTATAATGCTTCCTGAGTTTTGTCTTGTTTTGAGCCTTAAGGTTGCTCCAGGACAGTACAGAGCAGCACAGAAACCAAGGAAGGCCAGACCTTCAGTCTCCTCTCTCAAGCTCTCCCTGACAATCCCGGTGATGTCGGACATTTGAGGGAACTTGTCACTATCTGTGTCAGTTGGGCTGCAAACGCTCTCAAGAACGCATATACGTTATGCGAGCAAATAACCCTCTGCTTTTGAAGGTGGACAGAAGAGTCATGGCTGTCCCTGAGCTGCCGCTGCCAGGAGAATGACTTAGAAGGCTTTGAGATACTGAAAAGCCCAGGCACGAAACGGGAACTATGTGGTCTGAAAGCCAGAAGAAAATGCTTACGGTCCTTGAATGAGAAGCATGGTCAAAACTAATAAAGCAAGAAGGGCAATGTTAATTTTGCATATGCAAGCTTTTCAAACATACCTATGGATATTCAGAAATATCAAACTCTTCTCTTAAAAGAAAAAGACTGATCGTTTTAGGAACAGTCTGCTAGTCTTAAAAACATGAAGCCCCCATTAGTGCCTCATGTACTGATTTCAGTATGATAATTTCATGCATGCAATGTGTGACTTGTGCACATACGTTTCTGCTTAGGCAGAAACCGTGTTGTCAACTGTTGTTGACAACTTATTTCTTACAACTTGGTATATGCTGAGGTGGCTGCAAGTTTGGCAGCCAGAATGAACCTTGAGCTTTGGAGCGAAATCATCGGGGTGTTTGCTTTACAAAGTCTGAGGGGCTTTACTTGGTATAACGAGATGATTTTGTAATGATTTAATAATGTATGCTTGCAATTATAAGCATGAAAAACATAGCTCTGTGTTTCCACATTTCCTACCTGTCTCAATGAAAATGCGAGTCCTTGGGTTTACTCACAACAGATCCTCTGTATGCACGTAGGTCACCAATAACCTCTAAGTTTTTGTGCTGTTTGAGTGCTGTTTTGTGAATGCAAAATGGAATTTCATTTGAAAATAGGCAATTTGCTAAAGGGGTTTGGAGAAAAATTATGAAATTATACTAAATTGTTGTGCTTTGCTGCATCCTTTTTTTTATACTCCCTTTCCATTAGTGAAACGAGCTTGAATGGTCAGGGTGGTAAATTATCTGAATCAGCTAATATTAAATTTCTGTTAATTAAACTAATTTACAACTTCACCTAGTTATTTTTATTAAGGTCAGCTCATATTTTTCAGTGTTGCTTGATTAATATTCTATCTCCCCATTTACTAAATCAACTCTGAACTGCTAGTAAAAGGAAGTGTTTTGAAGTATTCTGGTTATGTCTTTTAAATCCCTCTAGTCTGTTTAACTGAATCCGCAATGTATTTTATGTCAACAAGTGACAGTCTTTACAACCTCACAATACAGTCAAGGATAACAAGTTGCATGGATATAAAGTAAATTGATTTGAAATATTGTTCTGTTATGGCAAGAATGAGTTACTGGTGTTTCTCTCAAGGGTTTGCTTCTGTACGTTGTCATATGCTGCTGATGTATTTTTACATTGCGTACTGCCCAGCCAGTTGTTTTCTTTTCTGTTATGTTTTTATTACTGACTGAAACATAGCAAGGGCTGAGGTAAGATTTTATCATATCAGACTGGATCAGGTGAGCGACTAGTCTCTTCGTTGGTTTTTGTTGTACTGGCCACGTGTTTGAACCCCAAATGGTAAGAACAGGATGAAGAAATGCCATACTCTCAAAGAGTATGGTATATAGTCTGAAAAAAGTGTGGTGCCAAAAAGCAAAGAATCTGAGGCCGACTGGGTGGTTTGAATCTGTCTTTTCTCTGCAGACAAAAGGGAAGTGGTACTGTTGAGGGTAACAAGGAGTAGGTGTGGAAAGATGCACATCAAGTTTTCTGATTCGGGATTATTGGTCACTCTAAAAAAATCTTTCCTACAAATTTTTAATACGCCAATTATGACACTTCTGTTCAGCTACTAGATCTCAGTAAAACTATATTGCATGAACTGATTAATCCGATAAGATCCATTTGGTAAAGGATGAGTACTTTGCTCTTTTAACCTATTATCTTTAACTCTGTACAGGTTAGTACATTAATATGCGACACATTAATACAACCTGATGGTATCAGCCGCAGCCACTGGGTTTGCAGCAGGGACAGGCGCTGCCCTGTGGGGAGCAGGTTAGGAAGGTAAGGCGTCGGTGGCGGGAGCACGTTCCCTTCGCCAGACCACCCGGGGCAGGAGCGGACAACGTGTGCTGCAGAGCTTTGGGTGGGAAGAGGAATTATCCCTCTCCCATTATCATGGCTACTGTCTATCACGTTGTCCTTCTGCTTGGCATTTGGTGACCAAAGAGGGACTGCTTGCCGGCTACGTGTAGAAATCCGGTTTACCTAAATTACGATGCATCCACTGCAGCGGGGTGTTTGCATGCCCCCATATGTTTGTCCAAGTTTTCCTGGACAGAAAAATGGGATGCAGCCCCACCCTCTGCTATCTTAATAGCCCTTTTCCTTGCTCCTGCACTGTTGGGTTGCCACCACTTCCTTTCCCAAAGCACAGTCCAAGTTTGGGTCATTTTACATTTGGTTTGTCATATTATGGAACTGGAGAAGTACGTCAGTGGGGAGGGCAAGGTGTGCTGGTGACCCACAGAGTGGAAAGAGCAGGAAAGCAAATGGGCTGGAAGTAATGAAAACTCCCTCTGTTAATCTTCACCTTGAGGTAGACTGAGCTATACGATTACAGCCTCAGGAAGGATGAAAAGGAGACACTTCAGAAAGATTTAAATCTCTAAAAAGCCCCATCTGGAAAAGTCTGTCCAAGTTCTCTAAAGTCTACACACTAGGACAAAAAGAAAACCCGCCTCTTCTCAAAGACACGAAAAATTGAGACGTCTCCCAGAACAAACCGCGCTCTGTCTCCCAAGCAAAAGTGTGAGAAAGAACATTGAACTGGTTTTTTTGGATAACCCTCACTTGGCATCATGCTGGATTGAACAGGTAGAAAAAACCATTGTCGAGAGCCTTCTGCTGCTGGGAGCACACCAGAAGACCTCGCTGACAGGTGGTAGATGCATCAGGGAAAGAGAATGGGGTTACGTTCAACCTGAGAAATCGCACGTACGTGACGAATTACGTTTTCTGCACGTAAAGAGGACTACTAGGTTCACTGACAGTTTCTGCCCCGGCTGAGTTATATGCAAACGAATGCTTAAAAATAGGATACACATTTAAATATCAACACCGTGACCCCGGCTTAACCTCCTAACTGCGTAAGATCCCACCCAGTAATCTCTGTATCCAGCCTATAACTTCCATCATATTTTTAACCATATACAACTGATTTAAAGATTTTCGAGTGATAAGGAATTGACCACCTCCCGGTGTAAACTTCTGATGATTAAATAACCTCATCGTAAGAGAAAAATCTATGCCCTCTCTTTTAGATTTGTCCAACTTCATTTCCCTAGAAGTGCACCTTGTAATACCTTTCTCTTTAAGCAATCGATCTGAAATCTTTTCCTATATGGGTATAGGTAGACTGTCATCCAACACTCTCGTAACTTTCTTCTAGGTAAACTGAAGAAATGGAGCTTCTTAAATCTCTTATTATGAGAAATTTTTTTCATGTCCCCCCAATACTTCAATGATTCCATAGGTATCCTGATGGGTGAATACCAGAACTGCAGATGGTGTTCCAGCCAGAGTAATTTATTCCCAGTAACAGTTTCATTGCATAAGATATCTTTGTAAATGACTGTATCAAGCATTGTAATAAATTACTCTGCATGGCTAGAAAACACAGAAGTTATTACTGATGTTTAAAAACTGCAGTCTTGCAGTTCCACTGAAGTCTATTCATTTTATGAAAAGGGGCCTTAAAACTTGTGTTGACATACTCTGAGTATATTTCCATTTCCTTTATACATAGCGTCTTAGGGTTTGGGGTTTTTTTCAGTCCAATAAAAGTAGGTAGGTACAGGAGAGCGGGCGTAGCGTAGCAAGTGTGGGTTTTTGTTCAAGTGAAGGATAAGGAATGATTTTCCTGAAAATAGGAATGTTAATTTATGCTTTATGGATCTTCTTTTACTCTTCTCTGCTTTCTTCAGGGATGACTCGGAAGGCCTTTGAATAATGGTGAAATCAGGACGAGTGATCCCCCTGTAGAATTTACGTACTGTATCTCCTGTATCACAGAGATGGGGTATAATCTTGGAGACTTTTTCCTGCACTGGAATCCCAAATGCTTTGTAAGCTGGGATTCAGTACATTAAACCAGCTCGGTTAAGTCATAAAATTGAGATGATTAAATACTATGTACTTTTGTTGGCTTCTTTAAATAGGTAAATATTTGTCAGTAAACCTCTTCCTTTTCCAGCATCTGGAGAATTACGCTGTGACTCAAATGGCATTATTCTACCACCCACAGAATGTTTTTGCTCAGAGTTCACAGAGAGATTGAGAAGATAAAAACATATTCTAGCAATGAATGTGTTAGAGGAATATTTCTTTTGCAAGAATGCTAAAAGTTGGATCGAAAGAGCATCTACTTTAAGCATTTTTTTAGAAGAAGATTATTTCCTTCCTTGTTTTCTCGAAAGCTCTAGTAAAGAAAAGGATTTATTCACCCTATATAGTATTATTATTGTGGAATAATATTCTTTTTCCCATTTTCCTCCTGTTAACCAAGGGTTTGATCACTTGCTGTGAATATTCATTCTATTTATTTTCCATCGTAATACTAAAATGAATATTGTTATTACTCTGACAACATGTAATTCCATCAGCATACTCCTTAGCGAGAAAGAGTGTCTTCGGTGAATTCAAACCAATTAGTTTTCGAAGGGTTTTCTCTTCTGAAAAAGAGCAGCTAGCTTTGTTTTCTTTAAAGTTGACGTGGATGAAATTTGTAGAGGTGTGCTCTGTCCGTTATGGTTTGTGGCATGCACAGAATTCTGTATGTGGAAAAATCAGAAAGGAGGAAACACTCACGTGATGAGGGGTGGCCCCCAGGGGGAATATTAGTTCCACATACATTACGTTCAGTCTTTTCCTTCCCGAAGCAGCCGATGAGCTAACTCGTACTGGGGGCTTCGCAGGGTGAAACAGTTTTCAGGTTTATATTTTGTGGGATCTTTTAGCTGGAAATATCTGGCTTCGCTCATCAACTACAGTCACTAACATTCTGGATTTGCCCTTTTGGAGATTAAGATTAATTTAGTGGCTAAACAGATACGGTAAATCGGAAATATATGGGGTCACTGAATAGGTCACTAACATTTTGTTAACAATTGTTTAAGCTGAGGTCACCATCTTTCTATTTGGAGACTTTGTAAACATCATCCTCCCCCGCTGAGCTTAAATATTCTATTTCCTTTTGGAAAGTAACTATCTTGTAAAATTCTCAGGTGCTAATAATTTGGTCAAGATTTGCTAGGTGCAGAACATCTCGCCTACTGCTGAACTAATACCTCCATAAATATTTCCCCGGTACAGGTCTGATGGTTATTTTACACTGAGAATATTTTTGCAGTGATCACTGTTAGGAAAGGTAGGATCTGATTAAAACTGGTCACCTTTGCCAGCTGCATCTTTAATCACAGACTCTGCAATAAACAGAGAAATGTAATCAATTAAACTGGAGATAAAATGAAGAAATATAGATGGGGACTAAAAGTCTATTGATAAAATCTGGTGATTCTTTCCCATCGAGACTTTAGGCTTTTATCTTCTTTACCTGCAACACAACCAGGCAGAACTGAGTAGCCAATTATTAAAAAACATTGCTAAGAAAGAAACCACTGAAGAAGTTCCTGTCGGGTATGTTTCTTAAACCTCACTTTTATTTACTTGATGGGGTTTTTTTTCTTTAAGTATTTCTTATGTCTCTTACTACGTGGTTATTTGGTAAACAAAACATTTGTGCATACTAATTCGAAGTCTGCAACATTCCTCATTATAATTTTATTGTAACTTAAACTTTCAGGTAACCACTTAACTTAAGGCATTTCTAGAAAGTGATCAGGATATTTTCATTTCACAAAAGGATCACCTCTTTGTTTTGCTTTCCAGATAATAGGCAAAATTATTGTTATTCTCAACGTTAACAGTACATAACCTTTTTATAAAAATTCAATCCAATTCCCTTATGTTAAGTGAAGTTCTTAAGCCTAAACTTTCTCTTTTTCCTCTCATTTTTTGTAAAGCTTGTGGAGGAAAAAAAACCCAACCCAAACAACAACAGCAACAACAAAATCAAACAAAACTCCCAAGTATTTAATGTGATAAATGAGATTTTGAGGTGCAACTCTTCAGTTTCTTTTCATAGAAGTTGCATGCCACTGTCAAGGATTTTCAGGGAAAGAAAAAGGATATTTGTCTTTAGCTTGACTTCTTTATTAGCCATAAATTTAGTAATGAATCTCTCTATGTAACAAATGCCTAAACTTGGGTCATAATCCAAAGGTTTATGTGCATGATATATAGAATACGTGTTTGAAAACTCTAAACCTAAAGCATCATTTTAAGTAAGTAAGCAAGCTTATCATTCAAATCTTTCAAAGCAAGGAATGGCACCGTTGCTCTTGATGGTCAGGGAACAGATCCAGTAATTTATTCTTTTTTTTTTTTATCAAATAGGATGAAAATATGATAAATCTGTCTTCTATCCCATAAATTGATGATAAACTGTCATTCTTTTCCAAAAAAGAATTTATGATTGAGAAATCTAAGCTAGCAACTTAAGCATAAACTTGGGGATAAGCATAGCTTCTGTAAAGACACTTCTATGCCTATTTGCAGTATTCGACATCTTGCCATTAATTATCTTTAAAGCAATATCCTATTTTAATGTTCAAAAACGTTACGCTATTTCTGCAAGTGCAAAGCGGATTTCTTTCTCGTGGTATCCGTGCTTACTTCCACATATACTTTGAAAGATATGAAATAAGTTGTGGTTTTCAAATTCAGATGATCTGCCACTTTTATGAGAGCACATAAACATATTTCTAGAAGCTTTGCAAAAGTATTTCAGGGCTGAATTCAAGATGACAATGGAGTTAGTGAGTGAAATCTTTCTTACCCACCACAGCAGAAAATGTACACTGCACGGTATTCACCCTGCTCTCTTTCACTCCAGTAATCACACTCTATTTGAAAATGCCAGTGTAACTTTATTACAAACTGACAAAAATGAGAGGATCGGGGGATGTGCATATTGCATATGGGGTATGGAAATGTGCTCTTCAGCTAAATATTTGCACGTGCCTTACATGTCCCCTGCGTTAAGACTGAAATTATTGAGTCTCCTGCTTAATCCTTGTATTTTTGCAAGGTGTGTGTGGTTTAGTATTCCAGTGGTGTTCAGCCTTGCAGATTAGAGACATGATGCAGCAAAGCTCTGCCCCAAACTTCTCTCTGACAAGACTGTATGAAGTTTTTAGCGTGCATGCAGATTAAGTCCTTGGGTAGATGCGCGGAGGGGAATCTCTAGGACATGGACAAACACCCCTTCAGGGGCTCCTTGAAGCTCTTGGGTACTCAGCACTGGGTACTCGGGGCATGACTCTTTTTTTTTTCCCTACCAGAAACAAGGGCTGACTTCTGGACTGGTTTGCAACACCCATCTTGGATCACCTGAAAGAGCGCACAGATTTATTAGAAAGAGGAATGTGCAAATTACAGCAATAGCAAGGAGTCTTTGGGGATTTTCCTTCACCTTTTTTTTCTTCCTCTATATTTTATTCTACTGCCTGGTTAGATAGATATCGAAGGTGCATTAGTCCATTCTATCTGTCATTTGTTCTGGTTCTTAGTTTCTATTGTTTGGCAATATGTTTTTGCACGTTATCAGTGACCTGAGTTGATTCTTCTGGCTATTCATCTGAAATTTTTCAACAGCTAGAGTCATGAGATTCCAGTAAATCTAACCTGAAATCCAGACAAAAAGACTGCACGTGGATAGACGATGCGTGTCTAAATGCAGGCTACTGCACATGGCTCGACTGACTGTATACATCATTTAGCATACCCCTTTAAACATATGCAATTTGCATACATATAGTAAGCTACAAGCGGGGACAGTATTTGTGAAGAAATCAATTATGATACTTCTACTGAGATCAGAGTAATTTAATACTTTTTTTTTTTTTAAACTCATGGTTTTTGGAAGAGCTTTGCTTAGTTTTTGGAGCTTTGCATTTAAAAGTAAGTACACGATGGAGGAAAAGCATCAAGAGACTGTTTTGTAGCTCTTCCCTGGAAAAAGAGGGAAACCAGATTTACAAAAAGATCTGTACAGAGTATGTGCCAAGATACCAAGGCTCACTTAAAACGACATTAAAATACCTATGGTTTCTAAGGTCTCCAAAGGCACCCTAAGAACTGTGAGTCAGATGTGTACTTTGTAAATATTTATTGTGACAGGATTTATACGTGTTTTACCTTGAAAACAAGCAGCAGGAAGCCATTTTAGCTAGACAGAAGAACATGCTTATTAAAGAAATATGACAGGGTATGAGCTAATGCTAATTCTTGAGCCGAGATGAGTCCAGTTGCTACACATGCACCGAAGGAGAACAGGAGCCAATTAAAACATCCAGGAAGAAAGGAATACAGAAGACTGCGTTCTAGGCATAGACATCGCAGAGCTGCTGTTCTGCTCAGCCTCGGAGAAGTACGTCCCAGGTTAGTCCTCCCAAGCCAGCTTCATCGTTCTGTTTTGACAAGCAGCAAGAAAGGAGTCGTTGCTGTCAACGGAGTCATACTCAGGACTCCTGTAGCTGAGGCCAGTCCTATGGAACCACAAAGAAAGATGGAGCTTGGCGCCAAGCTTTTTTGCAGAAATCTTTTTGGTTTTTCTTCGTATGACTTTATTTCTCACACAAGAATCTGCACAGCCCATTGAGGCCACAGAGTCATAGAATAATTTATGTTAGAAGGGACCTCAGAAAGTCGTCTGGTCCCACCACTACTGAAAATACGATAGTGAAGGGTAAGAATTCCAAGGTGGTTTTTTTTTTTTTTTCTAGCAATCGCGGAGAACAGTACAAATAGGCTTATAAGTGACCTTCTGCATATTCAGCAATCTTCATATAGAAAACTCCCACCGGAATCACCGATAACACAGAAAAATGTCTTTTACGTTTCTTCTGTTTATTCGAAAGGAATTGATATCTGACTTGATATTCCGACTCTGCAGAGAAACTTATCTTCAAAGACTTGAGGCTGAAAGTGACTCCCCAGCCACTGATTTCCAGGCTCGTCTTTAACCTCAGCCCCTTCTCTCTTCTAGGGAAGGCAGGGCAGGAGCCTGCGGTCTTCACGAAGACACCGCCCTACGACTTTATCAGCTAACAGAAATGGTTTACTGGATTACCTGCAGCTTGTCCAGTTAGGCAAATGGTCCTCCAAAGGCTGCCTGGAGGCAGTTGGCCACCTGCCATGCTGCATTACATGCCCAGGGCATCAGAGGCTCCTTGGGTATCCCTGGGGAACAAGCCATGCGTAAGGAGCAGGTAGACCCATGGATCCTATAGAAATATGCACACCTTTGTTGCTGGGTTCCCACAGTCTCTTTACTGTGTTTTATCTGCTTTGGAACTGATTTATTTTTAAGTGTCACAATTTCGTAGTTGCTGCAGAGGAAACTGCAAAGGAGTACTTGCAGTGGGAAAGTGTCCCACTTCTTTTTTTTTTTCTTGCTTTCTGCAAATAAATTCCTGCCCTTCCCACTCCTAGCACTTGTTTGAAATCCTAACATTAAGACTCTGAGCTCTGGAAAAAAAAAAAAAAAAAAAAATTGTGATATGGTTATACTAATGATAATTTTCCTGACAGAGGTAAAAAGTATCAAAGGAAGATAACGCTGAAGATTCTTGATGAAGGGTTCATGTGGGAGTAATGAAAATAATCTCCAGAGAAAGAGGCATTCTCCTAAAACCTGTGAGCCTGGAAAGAAAAATAAAGCATCTGAGCTACTTAACAAATAGATGTTTTATAATTAAAGCCAGCTACTGTCTGACGATTGGAGGGAGGCTGAATGGGATACCTAACTTTCACGGGAGAGTTAAAGGTAATGCTGGGAACTACAAAGCAGTACAGGAAAATCTAGCTGCCGCTAAATTAACCAACGAAGAATTGAATAAGGACAGATCAATAGCCACATCTGATTTTTCTGTATCAAAACTGTAAATCAACAGAACTCCCTGAACATGAGTATTCTTAAAAGAATACAGTCCTTGTAATATCTGCAAAAAACTATTCTGAAGGAAGTGGGGTAAACTTCTCATGGAAAAAAAAAAACCTTCCCCCCCTCCCCAATCTTGGATTTGTAGCTTGCTGAACGCAAACATGAGGCTGCCAGCAGACAGGTATTTATCTGAACAGTAGGTGGGTAAATCTAGAAGGGAGGATCTGTGAGCTTTCCTCTCCCTCGGAGGAGTGATCCTTTTATTCAATTAAATGTGTGGAATTTAGTGTCCTAAGGATAAAAAACCCCCTAAGACTTTTACACTGATATTAATAAAATCTTACCAGTTTTGCCATTTAAAGGTCAAATGGACATGAGCTGTGTTGAATCAAACTAGAAACTACTGCTGGGACTGGAAAAAAATTCTCTCCCATGGAATATCACTCAGTAGCAAGTCAGGGGGAGCGACTGGGAGGCAAAACATACTTTTAGAAGGAAGAGGCTGTGTTTGTCCAGCCAGGGATCTTGCAGAATGTGGTAATTCCGGTGCGCTGCCCTGACTGTGGGAAGTGGAAAAAAAGTCAGGTTTTGAGGATCTCTGTAACCCTTGTGGTTGGTAAACTGGAGGTTTATGAAGGATTTTCAAGGAGCGCACATTTAGGGGGGGTCTGCGCTGCTGCCTGCTGGAGGTCGGAATGCATCGAATGCACTTTAGAAAACGGTGTGTTTTCCCAGACCCAAAGAGGTAAGCATTTGCTTCACATTTGGGTTATCTTCTGTTCTAGGCACCTAAGGCGAAAACCAAATTAAGACTATGACGTATGGATGGCCGTACCGGCTTTGACCAAAGGGTAGACGGAGCAGGCTGTTCCTTCTCCGACAGTGGCCCAAAGAACATACCAGCAGAAAGGACAGAAGAGGACAAATTGATAATCTGTCATCTTGAGCAACTGGTCGCTCAAGTTATTCCCGAGCCAGAAGTCAACTCTGTGTATTTAGCAATTCTTAGCTCGTTTCTTCTCCGTTAGCTTGCCTAGTCTCTCCAGGAACCCCTGTAAATCTGTATTAAACAGCCATGGGAAAAAGACCAAATGATTCAGAATGGCAGATAGGGCAGATTAAATGATTCCGTTCTTTTACACGCTATACAAATTTCTATTTTGATTATTAGGCATGCCGTGCCCACCCCATGACAAGAAGGCAATGACATCATTCTATTAAAAGTGACAAGAAAAATGAAATTACGTAACTGTGCCTGAGGTGTATTTTCCTTTAATCCTCACGAGAGGTTTCTTTACCTAAGAACCTGAGGTTTCTTGCCTATCTTTACCTAAGAACCTGGCCTTTTTTTTTTTTTTTTTTCTTACAGCCTTCCAGTACACGCGCATGTGCACAGGAATGAATGCGCCGTTGCAACCTCCTCTTGCACTGCATTTCCTGATATTCCTAAAAGTTATTTTGGTTTAGAAAACTAAAATGGCCAAGAAAGCCGACAAGGTGAGTGTGCCAAGAAATGGAAAGACAATTTACTCTCCAATAGAATCTCAACTATTATCATAAAGCGCGTTCCAAGCCAAGTCTAAGACACCTCGTCTTTTTGCTGAATGTATAAGCTTGTTTGATTCGTTAGGCTCCCATTCATTATGAAAATAGACCAGTAAATTACATCTTTTGCAAATGGAATCATTATAGCTGTAATTTACAAAATATATTAAGGACTTTGATCTTTGTCAGAGAACGTACCATATACTTTAAAACACATTGCTCGGAAATTGTAACTTAAAAACTAGAAACCTTATATTCACAGCTTTAATGCATATTTTGGGCTGTACCCTTCCACCAAAAATAACGTCCAGGTTCTGCCTATTGCATAACACCGCCTCAGCTTTCCGCTGAACAGGAAAAAGAATGATAAAATATGAACGAAAATTGTCACCGATGGACACCTGTTGGATTTGGCGTTACTCAGGCCTATGATCTAAAGAAAGCTAGCTGTTATAGTGATAATTCATTGGATAGTGACTGTTTTCAACTCTGTAATATTGCTACAATATACGCTGTAGTTTGGTATCTTACATATGCGCGTGTAAAAGTCAGTTAATGTTTCTCAAAAATATTAACCTGCAGTCGAAGTGCTGTTTGAAAATTAACATTTTTCTCTGCCTTTGTGTATCAAGTGCTTTTTTGTTTTAACTGTTACCTTCTAATGATAGGGCGATGGTGCAGGAAAACAAGGACGAAAAAAGATGCTTAGCCATTTTTAGGAATCTTTAAGGTAATCTTCTTGTACAGTTAAGAATCAGAACAGATGTTGCATCTTATCCATGGATTAACTAGAGAGAAGTGGATTCATAAAAGTGTATGTTTGAAAATGAACCTGATCTTGTATATATTTGTTCTTACGAAAAATGGCATTTGCTCTTGAAAGATCTAGCCTAACGTCAAAATCCTGCCTGAGCTGGAGACCAGCCACTTGGAAGGGCAGCATCAGAATGGCATAAAAAGCAGCAGTACATAATATGTAAAATGCTATTCCTCGGTCAGCGTAAGATCTCCACAAATATATAAACTGTTGGATTTTGGAACTTTGCCAACATTTATTCAAGCTTTAAAAATGTTTTGGACTTCGGTGAAATTGAGCGTAAGGATAGAATTAGTCTATATGTGTGCACTGCGGTCTGATGGTTTCACTGTTTATTGTAAGGAAAAGTTACGGTCTTAAAAATAATTTCATTTTTCCCCTTCTTTTGGAACTGGTATTTTGTAAGGAAGTACAAACTGTAGGCTTTTTCTTTAAGAGAGAGTGCCGCGGTGGTCCATTGTTTTTATTAAAAATGGGCGGATTAAATGAAATTACTTTAAATAAATCGATAGAAAAATGTCTTTTAAAAAAATTGTTACTATGAACAGCAGCCCCAGATTGTTTGCTGTGATCCTCACCCCAAAGGAGCAATGGTTCTGTCCAGCCTTTGCGTACTGTTGCTGCAAAACCCAGGCACTTCAACTTACCCATTCAGCGGCTGTGCATACACTTCTAGCATTTATTCACCAAAGGTTTCATAAAATGAACAGCTAAAATAAAATGCTGCTATTTGCCCAAAATAGCGTAGCCTGCAGATTTCAAGAGCAGCCACTACTGCTTATAATTAATACGATATCACTGATTACCACTTATAAACCTTTTTTTATGGGAGCCTAAGCCTCCTATATTATGCGTAACTGAGCATATGGAATCTTAGATCATTTTTTTAACCTCCTGCCTCTGAAAACTTTCAGAGGACAGCAAGCTAGTTGCCTTTCATTATTCTGTCTATTTAGCAGGTCTGTTTTCTTGGCCACGAGTCTCAAAAATCTTTTCTAAGAGGACTTACCTAGCAGCTGTGTTGACAATTCTATTTTTGAGTGCAACTTTAAGAGCAAGATGAGTTCTTCACACCTGTGCCTCTAGAGCTTCCTTTTTGGAAAGAACTGGGCTTTGCATTAATTTAGCAGCAAATATCATACAGTGCAAAGAAAAAAAAACCAAAACGTTCCCCTTCTAGCATGGAGTGGTAAGGAAGAGCAGTTTGTGCTGTGTGAAGAAAGTTTTTCTGTGAAGGCTCTGGACACCAGGTGAAAAACCATTTAAAAGGGACCTTCCGATGCTTTTGTCGAGCTGGTCTTTGGAAAACTTTATTGGGACAAATTCGTAGCTCAGTTTCATGCGGAGTGTTACCTCATCACCGTACAATTAACGTTTTCTGGGCTTTTCGAGAACCACATCCACCTGGAGTAGACACTGTAGACCTAGAATAAGAACATTTTCTTCGTCTAATTTCTCCGCGTTCGTCCACGCAGTTTTACAGAAAAAGGAGACAGATTTTACAAAATTTTACAGAAAAAAACATTTCCCTGTTGGGGCGCACAGCCCGGGCTGGGGGTGACTCGGTCCGCGTTATCACGGGTGGGTTCGGTACTCTAAAAAAAGAAAAAAAAAAAAAAAGCATAGGAAACCTGCGTGGGGATGGATCTCCCCCCTAAGACAAAAGGCAGGATCCTACCGGCCCTCCTCCCTCCCCTGGAGCTACAGCTTCTGCAGTGCCGTCCTCTGCCCGCAGAAATAACAGCAACGTCGGAGTCTCTTCACCGGCAATAATTCTATTGGACGTCCGAGAATCTCACCAATTATTGCCTCAACCCGCGAAACCTTCTTGCTAGAAATCCATTATGTGAAAGCTGCAAATCTACGGAGCGCATAGATTTAACGGTGAATCTAGAAGTCAGATTCTTTTTGTTGTGAAGTTGAGTTATAGAGCATTTTGACATTTGCCAAAGCTTTATTGTCAAGACAGGTGAAAGATGCTTTTGCCTATGCAGTCCCCTTAATACCCGTGACATCAGGGAGAGTTTTTTTGCTAACACCTGATAATAAATCAGTGTATCTTTCAACATAACATCCTTCATCCTGTTTCTAAAGTGAAATAGCTCAAAAAAAAGAAAAAAAAAGGAGCAAAACTTCCTTGTACAATCTCAATCTCACGCCTGTGTACTACGTATGATAATGTTTAAAATCCATAACCATGTGTTTTTCCACCATGCCCTTGAATTGTTCAGAGCTCAAGGCGATGGCTGCTTGGCAAATGACGCAGCAATTCAATATTTATTTTTGTCCTTATTGTTTAGAGATTCCACAGCTCCTTTACTGCTCGCCATAAAACTGCCTCAGCCATGCGGGGCAGAGTGTTCCAGTGGTTGGAGGAATTAACGCCGGCTGCTGCTCCACTTTGCATTGACGTTGTTGTCACGATGGGGTGTGAATGATTACTTTTAATCTATTTTTTAGAGAAGTATTTGGAAACAAAGGTTAAAAATCATTTGTCTTCCACACTTTGGCACAACTTTAGGGAAAAGTTTGCAAAACAATCAGTCAGTCGAACTTGATACGAACGAACACCTTCTATTTGGAATAACTTGGGGGGAAAAAAAAGCCTGCTTGTGGTAAACTTGGCCGGTAGACGCACTGCAAAATCTTGGTTGTAAGCAGTCATCTACGTTACTACATTGAGTGTGTTCGGTGGAGGGGGCTCTCCAAGCGCACAAATGATTGATTTGCAGCCCGACTGCCAAGTGAGCAAAAATATTAAATCCAAATTTTTTAAAGTGCTGTTATTTCTTTCCATAGAAAGGCAAAAGAAGCAAAAACATTCCCCGGTGATTAAAATGTTCCATTTAACTAAAATAAAATGTTTCATTTTGGTGCTTATGCAAATGAATTGAATGTGTTGCTTCCCAAAACTGGTGTAGGAAAAGCCAGCCTTTTACCCAACGACTTCCGAGTTTTGAGCGCTCGCTGATCAGCGGCAGCTCAGAATCAAGCCCACCTCTGCCAGAGAACGCTTTCGCCTGGAAGACACTAATCGTCACGCCGAGGAGGAGGAAGGAGGACTTGATTCACCGCCTTAGATACGTTAAATTGTTTCCAGTTCGGCAACCAGCGGTGGCTTGTGCCTCCTTCTGAAAGAACAGACGGAAGAGGTATTTTCACCAGGTGTGAAACACACGAGTCACGTGGGGTTTTATAAAGTACGGCTGAAAAAGGATGGGTACGGCGTGACCGCGGGAGAGCTTTTAGCTCGTGCCTATGATGTGCCGGGCAGAAGGGGGTTGTGTTTCTAAGGGACCGCTAAAGCCACTGGCCTAGAGCGCGTTCCGACCTGGGCTTTCTTCGGAGCTCTTCTCTTTTGTACGAAAGGGATTACGTATGTGCTGAGGCCACGCAATGATTCTCCCGCGTGACGAGCAGGAGATTTGCTGAAGCCGTAGAAACGTCTGGGTTTAAACGTGAGCTCTTGGGAGAGTACGGTGTTCCTTCAACACGCAGGACTGCGATGCCGCTGGTGCTCCAGGCTTCGTATGTCGGAGGCAGGATTCAAGGGTGGAAATGCGTCTGCTTTTCCCACAGCAGGTCTCCCACCTTATATAGAGGTTATATCGTGCATGTCAGCGCCTGATATAAAAGCGCTCTCGTACTACCAACGGTATGAATCCAGCTGGTATTTGCAAACAAAACGCATAACGGGCCCCATTTTTTCCTAGCAAATCTACCGTATTCTTAAAAAGCAATTACCTAGATGCACTCCTGAGTTAATCACAGAATCTCTTTTGCTATTTTGCGATGACTTCTGCACTTCAAGCCAGTCTGCTGATTTTCTCATTTGCATCATTGAATTTGTGTCAGATAACTTTCCTGCGGGTTGAAGACACGTTGAAGAAGCCTGGATCGTGGGGGAGTCTGTCACGCTTGATATGCGGTAAGCCAATTCTCTGCTTTGACCGCACTGTAGAGGAGAGTTTGAGCAATCCAGGAGAAATGAGGTGTGCGTAACGTTTGTAACACCCTCCCGATCCTACCCCGGGGTGAACCGTACGTATCCTACGTACAGCGAGATCTTACGTACAGATCTGCCAGAAGTTTTCCACGTAGTAAACACGCAGACCTCGCCTAACTTTTCATTAATACGGGGTCGCTAACGTGTACTAACGGCTTACGATTTGTAGCGGGCTGGTAACGCGCGGAGCTCTCTATTTGCGGTTGCGAAAGCGGCGACTTCGTGTCCTCCGGGAGAGGAGGCTGGATGACAGCGCTTGACACGGTTACCGTACCTATCCACCCGCTCCCCCAGGACGAGCCCTAGTCAGGATGGTGGAATGTAATTAAACCTTTCGAGCCGGCAAGTCCGTGGAGCTTTTAAGGGCTCGTGGACTCGGAAAAAAAGAAGGAAATCTCTCTGTTGGGCCAACCTTCCCCC
>JANZLQ010000008.1:7556830-7573256 GCA_026212715.1 Elanus axillaris | reverse complement strand
GGGGGGGAGAGGGAAGAAAATTAGAAGTAGACGTAAGATGCCGCTGCGGGCTTGATTCCGTGCGTCAGTCACATAGGTGCTGGCTGGGCAGCAGTAGCTTGTGGTGTACGCTGGGCTGTCCTTGCCAAATCTGCCCTCTCGCAGGGCTGTGCGGATTATCTGGCAGGTGAAGAAGAGTTGAACTGTCGGGCTCACGCTGACGTGACCCAGCGTTTCTGGGCACTGAGTGGAGCTCCTGAGGGCTTTGCAGGAGGTGTTTTGCTGGAGGAAAACCTGTCACTTGAAAGTCAGTGCAAAAGGGAAAAATCACAGCACCTCTCTCTTAGCAAAACCTCTTTAACTCCGGCCGTGATTTCAGTAACTTCCAGCATCTTGGGGGAAGCCGTGAAAATGAAACATCAAAGTTGAAGGTGGAGCATTGTCCTTGCCACAGAGTTTTCTGAATGAAAGCGAATGTCTGACAGTTTAAAAGTAATAGATGTGCGCCCGTCCACTCCCAGCTGACCTAGGGATTTTGAAAGGTGAAGGGCGTGGGGTTTGGTGGGTTCTGGTTTTGTTTGGTTTTTTTTGGTTTCGTTGGGTTTTTTTTTTAAACTGGATGCAGAATAATAGCGTGTTTAGAGAAAGACTAGAAGCGTTCTGGTAAAGCGTCCAACTGCGAAGGCGTTGAATTCTAAATACTGCGGAAGAAGTTAGTGAGCTTTGTTCTCCCCTGCAGATGATGAATGAGGTGAGACTCTGGCGACCCAGGGACACCGTAGTGAAAGTAACTGCAACGAAAGCAGAAGCAAACCCTGCCTTTTGAAGGTCAGGAGTCACCTGAAATTGTGCTTTGATGAACGGGCTTCCTACTGGCATAATAGAGAGGCGTTGACTGAAGAAAGCTAGCAAACATAACGCGGTTGCTTGTGGCTCTGAAGTGGTAATAATAATATTAAAAATAAACCCAGTAGTCACTCATGCAATGGAGCTCTCAGTCCATGTCAGATGCTCCCAAGATACTCCTTCTGAATGTTTCGCTTTCCTTTAAGTAGCTCTGAAATGTAACGGTAGATTGACAGGAGGACAGCGGAAAATCCTCCTGACCGAGTCTGTATCAAAGCGCTTGTTAATTAATGCCTCCCTTCACTGTTCCTCTACTGCTGTCACCGAGAGTTGTGCGAAGAAAGTGCCTGCAGGCCAGGCAGGAGGCAAACGGGGGTTCACAGGCACCTTCTGTGGTTGCCTCGGGAGCGTAAAAGAAGGAATAGCCCTACTGAAATCAGGAATGCGCTCAATGCCCATTTGTGAAACCTGAATGGGGCCATCAGGGATTAATTCCCTCCGGAGCTGCGTGCTGACGATGAAGATGGACCTGAAATGTCGTGTACGCTCTGTACTTTTTTCCTGGTTGAGCGCTTTTGTAGTAGCGTCCTCCACGGGGCGTACGACGGCTCCTCACCGCTGCGATTTCAGTCGCGGCAGCATCGAGAGACTCTGGTCACCTCCCCTTACGGCCTCCCTTATTTGCCCGTTATGAGTGCACGGCGCGCGTAATAAACCCGTCCGTGCATTTAGCTGGGAGGATGTACAGCTTTTCGAAGACCTGCCTTCGCTGTCGCTTTCGTCCGTCTTTATGGGTTTGTACGTGACTGATGCCAGTAAAGGGAGCACAGCTTCTAGATATGCACATCTAAACCTAAAGGTGTTTTTTTTGTAAGATCGGGGCCTTTGAGGAGAAATAGCATGGTTTTAATGCTCATGAATAATGAATTGTTTCACTGAGAATTTTAAATCTCAGCATCTGGAGCTTCCCGGCGCGCCTTTATGGTAGAGTGTCTTGGAAAGAGGGACTTCGAAATAGAAAAGGCGACGCTTTACTAATTAGTGTCATGATGAATTTCGGTGTATTGTGCTCTAATAATCTCCTTTCTGTTGTCAGCCTGATTTATAATCAAAAAGCATACCTAAAGCTATAATATTTCCTACACTTCTAAGTGCTAATGTGTTAAACTGTTTGAATGCTGTATTAGTACTTATTTCATCATACGCTGTTGTGAAATACTCCCGAGAGTAGGTGGTGTTCAGACGCCAGAGAGGTCAAGCACTATGTTAAAAGCTCAGGCCATTCTTTTTATATTACTGCAATAAAGAATATATTCATTTCATTTATATTACCACTTGGCTCCCATAAAAGGTCAGTTTCAGCTGAATGTACAATTACTTGCAAATGGCAAATCTTATAACAAGTGATCAACAATAAAAGCTTTTCTGGGTAATTTGTCTTTAAAATTACCACCTGCCACTTCTTCTGAATGACTTGAGCATCTTGCGGTATCACTCAGAGATCTCTTGTCTTATTCCCCACGATACATGTAAGAAAACGATGCATGCTAATCTTCCTTTCTGCTTAGTAAAGTAAAAATGCATAATTACATTAAAGTTTCTAGTTGGAATAACAAGCTTGGTGCTTAAAACTCCATTACGGTATCAAAGTATCAGCACTCCCATTACTAGCAAAATGAAATTACGTTTTCAATGAACTATGACTGCCTGCTCCCCTTCGTACCTGCTTAATGGGTGCTAGCTCCCTGGGAAGGGAACCTTCATTCTGCGGGTTTGACTCTTCATGCCACCAGGCGTAATGATTTTAGCAGCTTAAATATGTGTAAAAGAATTAACACTTCTCCACAAATTCCTAAGAACAGCATATAAGGGTTGGTGTTTAAAGGCAGAATAGTTATTATGCTAAACAGAGAGAATACATTACAAGACGCAAAAGGAATTGAAAACGTGTTGCAGATGGCAGGAAAACATACGCCTGGTAAAAATCTTAGCACTTCATTCCTCTGCATGTAAAACCAGCCTGAAACCTACCGAAACTTAAGATTTGCTTTCTTCGCTACTTACGGCTCCAGAGCTCCTGCACGCCTCCAACAAAACAAGCTTCCCTAACGAGAAAATTTTTAGCTCTCCTTCTAGGAGCCTGTCACAAAGACCACCGGCTCCCTCCCACGAGCAGCTTTCGGCAAACCTGACCTTTTCCTTCCAGCGAAGTGAAACAACGCTACTTTATTCTGCCGAGCCGCTGCAAAACCGCCCAAGAGACGCGGCGTTTGGAGGCAGGTGCCGCGAAAGAGCCTCCCGCTGGCGACGGCCGTTCGGGCCCCACCGCGACGCCCGCCGGAGCGAATCTCCGCTGAGCAAAATCCTGGGTTATTAATCATAATAACGCCGGGAGGGGTTTGCATCCCGCCGGCCCGCTGTGGAAACCCGGCTGCCGGGGAGGAGGCTCAGCTCCATCCTGGGGATGGAGACCCGCCGGCCGCTTGCCCTGCCCTGTCCTTGATTTTCAGGGCTCGGGACGGGAGCCGCTTTCCGACCGCCAAAATTTAAGAAGCAGCGAGGGTCGATACTCCTGATGCAAACAGCAGATTGCTCTCCGGCTCGCCTAGCCTGCGAGGTCTGTCACCTTGCGCTTCTAATGGCCTTTTAACCGCGTCTCCAGCTGAGCAGCAGATGTAAAGGGTACCGAGCATCCCGAGCCGGGTTGCTTTTTGGTTTTTCTTGGGGGATTTTTTTTTTTTTTTCCTCCTGAAGGAAGCATTTCTACAGACGCTCGGCTAACAACGGAGCCTCGGACCTGCTCGCTGACCTGTTGGATTTAAAATAGCAGGGCAAATCTCCTGAAATAAGTGGAAGTCTCGACTGCTTTTAACAGGTGCCCTGTAGGGCTGTTACACTGAATTAGCTACGCTTGCGGAATAACGCGGTCGTGCCCGTGCGGGTGCGGGAGTGTGCGTGCGGGGGCAAAATCGTGGCTTGTACCTGGAGTGGCCTCAGAGTCCCATTGAAGCGCCGAAAGAGCTAGGGAAGCGGCACGTTGCCAGGATAGGTATTTGCAAACCGGGTTGAAACTTTATGGGCCCCATCTGAAAAACACATGGCAGGCACGCATGAATGCAAACATATGCACAATAAGAAAAAAAAAAAAAAAACTCCACAGGGCTCAGTTCATATATGCCAGAAGGATCAAAGGCTAAGTCAGCCACGCTAATCCCACTGTTTGGGGAGCCCAATTAGTTCAAGCCTGATGCTTGACGAAGCAGTAGGTAACAGAACCTGCCCTCTAAGTCAAAAGCTAGACCTCTCTGTTGCCAGAAACAGGTTCTTTGTCAGCCTCCGCAGCTGTAGCTCTTGCCACGTCGATGATGGCAGCCACGTACTTCTCTGATGGTTTTGGCCACGTCCCTTCTGCGTTGAGTTTCTCACATACTAGAGACTACGGGGACACCCATCTGGCTTTGCTCTGGGTTCGTCTTGGAGGGAAATCAGGGCATGGGATGAGGCTTTTGCACATCTGGGTGTCAGACTGTAGCGTGGTATAGCGTGAGGATGTACGTGGATACTGCTTTACGGTTGTGAGAAGTGTGGAGGTACGCAGAAGTACTCCCCATCTGGCAAAATGCAGCCTGCGAATGCCTCTACTACGGTTCTCCTGCCGTAAGTCTGCGTTTGGCTTTTGAGTTATCCCTTACGACCTTGAAGTTTTCCTTCGAGAGCCTATAAGCAGTAATTAATACAGGAAACTAAAATGGCTTTCTTAAACAGATGATTTTTTTTTTTTTTAAGAAGGGAAGCGTAACATTAGGGAAAGGATCTCTATGGGCAGTTATCCTACCAAAAGTCCGATGGTGCTGACTGATGGTCGGGGCCAGGGAGGCTCCTCTCAGGTCCTGTGGACATTTTCCTGTAGGTTCTTTTCAGTTCGGGGTCACTTTCCTGGCGTCAGGAAACGTTTCTCTTTGGGCTGCTCTTCCCTAAATTTCATTTTTCTGCTGATACCAATCAAGCAGCAGAGGTCCCATTTTGGACAAAGCGTCGGTATTTATGGCTGCAGCATTTGAATCCGGAACAACCATTTCTCTTTCCCCGTCGATGCCACATTGATCTGTGTTTTGGGTTTGGATAGTCTTTTGTAGAGGTAGCAGCGCGTGGCTTTGGAGTCCAATACACAGCTCTAGATGGAGAGGTAGTGAGGCTAGCAAAAACCTGCCTCGGAGAACCGGGGAGAGAACGTAGGGTAAGATGAATTGTTGGCCAAGGGACTGTTACTGGAAAGTGAACGGAACGTGAATGGGAGTACTTCTTTCTCTCATCGCTCGAGTCACTTTGCATTCGTTGCGTTAGGTATTCAGACCTTTCGTGCAGTTAAAGCCCTAGGAGAAGGGAAGAAGACTGGCAAAGTGCTTTCATGCAAGGATTTGGATGAAGAGGTTGCAAAGAAGGAGGGAGGGAGCAGAGAGGCTCCATTTCTTTTTTCTTTTTTTTTTTTTTTTTTTTTTTTAATGCCCCACTTGGTCTTGGCCCATACAGTCTGTAGATGTCTTCTTTTTTTCACCGTCTAAGTGGTTAAACATCTCATCTCAAACAGATCGTGGCAACCTGAGTGATCATGCTCCAAAGCGGAAAAAGTTCTAATCAAGATGTATTGGCATTTCTATTGCTGAATGGTTCCTTCAGAGCTTGTTGCTCCGCTAAGTGGGCAGTTCTCAATAAATCAAGCTCCGCATCTAATATGCAAGCGCCTCATTGCAGAGAGAAGAGCGCAGCTTTTGCACGGTTCTGTCTCTCCTCCTAATTTTACAAAACTGTCCTCCGTAACCTGAGAGAGCACACCATGAGTTTCCGGCTTATGCTTCCTTTAAACCTAAAAAGACCCTGAAGTTACTCCAGAGGTACGTGGGAACGTGTGCCTGAAGTCATGAGGAGAGAGTGGGGCTCACCCTTTGATGGTGGCTTTCAGGTAGATACCTTAAAATTCCCGTCAAACTGCAAGAGGAAGACTGTCCATCTTTTCTCACGTGGCAGCAAAATGCGGTGTGGAATAGTCTAGTGCTCTTACGTATAGTTGAGAAGAACCTACCGGCAGCTAAGCGTCCTTAGCTATGGTCCCCATTTTTGCAGTCGCCTTTCCAACTGCCTCACCAAAATTTGACAAGCCGTCCTAGCAAAGTCATCTGGTCTCCAAAACTGGAGGAGCCGAACATCTGCCTGGGATGAGGGATCGTACTGAGAGTGCTTCGCTGCTCTTGGGAAACTCTCTGCTTGTTACCAAGCCCATGTGTGACAGTCGATGTGGTCGGTTTAGTGGGTGTCTGCCGATTTTATGGCACGTTGAAATTTGGGGTTTACGAGGCAAATGGGTCGGATTATTAGACCACAGGTTTATAGACTGCTATTTAGTGTTGGTTTCATGTTTTAGATCTTTTCTGCACCTGAGGGTACCTATCCCCAGCTACGCGCAGCTTTGACATATAGAAGAAAATTGTGCTCCTAGTAGGGGTGAAATAGAAATTGTTAAAAGCGGTGGCAGGACGCTTCTTTGCGCGTCGTAAGCATCTAGTCGTCGGTTAGCAGACTTCAGAAGCTGTTGCGCGCTTTTTAATTGTCTTTTCATTTCTGAGTACCCTTGCTTTCAGGTGTGTGCTGGTCCCCAAGAAGCTTAAACAACACTGTGACAAATCAAAGGCAAGGGGTGATGAGCGGCCGGTGTCCAGTGGCTGAACCTGATGTGTTTTCCGTCTTTTCTCTTAACCTGACATAATGTTTCGCAGAGAAAGGACTGTAAGTGCAAGCAGTGACTGCATCTTGTTTAGTTACAAAAAAATTGATTCACAGCATAAACACGTAATATAAATATTTATTTCTCTGATATTAGCATTTGGCTTTACAACTTTAAGATATAAGAAAATACTGCGTATGAGCAATTTAGAGTCCTTGAAAGAAAATAGCTGTATACCATTTTGTCTGTCAGCATGATCTGCCTTGTCGAGAAATACGGAAAACACCTCTGGAACAGTTTCTGACTCAGACCATATTCTCTTTAACCTGTTAGAGTCGTGTCAATTTACAGTATTCTTATCTGGTCCAAACTTTGCGTAGCATGCGTGTATTTAAAGCAGTTTCAAAAATGTAAAAGAAGATGCCGAAGCTGACCCAGACTAAAAACTTCCTTAATCGAATCTTTTTAATTTTGTGAAGTAGTCTATCCTCTGCTAGCAGTCCAGCTGCAAAAAAAAAAAAAAAAAAAAAAGCAGGGAAGACAGATCATGCTAATCAAAATTGCAAAACAGGTTTTGTTGGCTCAAGAGAGATTTAGGTGTTTCTGAGCAGAAAATCAAAATCTAATTTAAAAATGAAGGTATTTAAAAGAATGACGTAGGGGAGGCTTATTTATTGAATTGGTGAAAAGCCAGGAGCAATATTGCTTGACCGCTGCTGGTCCAGAATGGTCTGTCATGCTGGCTATGGGCTGGAAATAAGCGCTGTTAATTGAATACCTGGAATGTAACTAAAATGCGTTGATGAAATACAAACACCTGTCTTCGCAATGTGGCATGGCTGGTGCAGTGAAAGGACTCCCAGAAACAGCTTCCTGGAAGCCAACGCTGAAATAGTGATTAGCTCGTTCTTAAAGCTCGTCTTCAGAAGTCCCGTACCGTCCTTCGCGTGAGAACTCCGAAGCCTCTTTCTTCTTTAATTACTGAGACAGCGTGCTAAAAGCCATGTATAAATTGGCTGTAATCAGATTGGTTGTGGGGCACGCGCACGCTTTGGTTACTAGTGTTTTGAGTTAAAAGACTCCCAAACCTGATTTCTGCCTGTCTGTCTATCGCCATCTGAATGCAGCTGATGGCAGAATTTGAGAATGAATTGCAGGGGATTTTTAAAAAAAGTAAAGCAGTAAATGATCAAAAATCAAGATTACGATTTAATTGTGTAAAGCACTGAAGAAATACAAAGAAGGGACGGTCCTGTCTGCAGAGAGCTTCCATTTTATATTTATGCCAGGATTTCTTCACGAGACTTACACAATCATAACGTCATAGTTACGACCATACCGTTTAAACCTTTTTCTATTACGTAAACAACAAATGTAGAACAAATAAATATGCTGCATAATTTTTTTAATTGTCCTTTTAAAGGACAGCAGCTTCATATCCCGCTGAGATTACCACAATGATTGATAGATGCTTTGTGGAAGCATCTTTCTACCTTGTTAATTAGTAATTTAGAGTCGGAGTTTGCTTTTTAAAGCAGCCCCAGCTGGACACTGTAAATCACTGTCTAGAGCACAGTCTATGCTCAGTACAGAAACTGGCCAAACCACAAACTCTTTGCACCTTGTATACCAAAATCTGGCTGCTGGCAAATAGTTAAACACATAAATACAGGTCATTGCTCAAGTGGAGCTTTTCCGTATCCGATGAATAGATTTAAATTGCTCTTCTCTCACGATTTACCCAAGAGACTAACGCCTTCTCTTCAACTGAGAAGAATGCACAGAAGTATTACGGCCACAGTCTGTGGACATATGTGCATAATTTCTTACGCCTGTGTCCCCAAGCCGCCCGTTACGTTCAAGAAGTCCGCTGAAATCGTATCATACACCAGATAGCTTTTTTCCAAGGTATATTACAAACTGCGGATAACTTTTGGATTATAATCGAGGTCCACTTTTCCTTTTAATGTCTGCGTGGTTTTCCTTTCATTGTTAGTTTTTGCTTCTTTGAGTAATCTAGAATAATTTCTGTTTTTCTGGTGACAGGACGGTAATTGGCATTACCATCATATCTAATGGACCTCTCAAGCTAAATCTGCTTTCGGCGGAAGAGGAAACTCTACCGGATTTCCCCGTCCTTTTTAGCTGAAGCACCAGCAAAAATCAAACTCAGGAGGAAGGAAGCTCTGTAGTTAAGAGCAGATTCATCCAGATTTTCGTATGCAATGCCGAACAAATCTCACGCAGGTCCCTAAACTCCAGTTGGGCTGAAGAATCATACGTGTAACTTTGCTATTGATTTATACACTTTTACCTTATTTAGTGTAGTCCTTTCAACGCCGTTATTACAGTTCTTGTACAGCACAGACGATAAACCTTTCTAGAAAGACTAATGGAGTTGGCAGATGAGGATCATCATCATTTTAATGGCTGATACATAAGCGCTCATCATCTTTTTGTTCCATTCTGGGGCTTGCCTGGTGTTGGGAGCTGATCAAACTGTTGCACGCAATGACTGTTCAGGTGAGTCATGTGGAAAGGACTGGTGTAGCAGAACAAAACTTCTCAAAACGGCACTTAGAGTTTCTATACCTTTGTGTGAATTCAATATAGAGATACAGAGGTGCAGTCTTAATTAGTTGAGGTCGGCAGATACGAGATGAGTTATTGACAATTTTCAACAATAATCATCTTGGGAAGACGATAGTAACAGCGAGCAGCCACATTTTCTGATTAATAGAGATTTGTATTTTTGACATTCCCTTATGAAAGGCAAATTTGTAAACATTACTAATATTTATTCCACAAATATTTATCTCGTTTTTATTTCACCCTGCTGTGATCCGCCAGTGCTAATCGTTCGGACCCCTTTGGAGCGAAGGTGCTTACTAAGTTGAGTTAGATATAGCAGGAACTCACTATTCAAACAAATGTTTGTTGAAAAAACCATCTTGGTCTAATTTTACAAGAGAGCTGCATGCATGCCTCTCAACAGTGCGGAGTTCATTTGCAAAGGCAAGCTACAGAATACGTTCTGAATTTTTTCTCCGTTGCTTATGGGGGACTCTTCTTCTTCCTTTTCTTTCTAAATCGTTCGTTTCTATTCCGCCCAGAATATTTCATGTGCTTGCTACACAGAGACATACGTACCTCCATGTTTCAAAAGCAGAAAGAATATCAGATAATTCATTTTTTAACATGACTTGTGTTCGCCGGAATAGTTACTGTGCCCACACAAAGAGTCAGGCCGTCGCTGTATTTACTGATACAGCCCCTTCTTTTTAGGCAGCTTCGTGCCTTGCAAGATAAAGTTTTCATATCGGTGCTTAAGGCTGCAGGATACAACGCACGAGGAAAGTTACTCACGCCAACTGAGCAACCGGCCAGCGAAGGTAACCTACGAGAAAAGTCCCATGAGTGACGGTGACGAGTGAGAGAGTTGAGTCCTCACTCCTCACGTTTTGGGAGAACGTTTTCAAGGCCCTTTTTGGAGGGGTGCGTGAGATCTTTCCTTTTGAAGCGATTCCGCTGTGCATAAATAATAGCGTGTTCGCTAAGCCGGGGAGGGGGCTTGGTTTTGTGCCGGTTTCTTAGCACATCGGAGGACACTGTTTCGAAAGAGCTGAAGCATTCTCTCCAGCTCCAGTCCAACAGATGCATAAATATTTTTGCGTAAGGCAGCTACTGGAAAACAGACTGAAACCAGCACCCTGGGTCTGCAACCCCTCTGCGAGGTGAGGGCAGGCTGCGCTCAGCTAGATAGTTTCTTCACTCGGATTCTGCACGAGAACTAATTACTGCGTGCAAAGCAGAAGTACTGTAGTAGAAAAGATCAAGAGCAGGATGTCAGAATTAGTTTTCTCCGCCGAGGAGAACCCTGTCTACAGTAAACCTATTTAAACGTAAGGTGGCTCTGAAGTAGGCTGGCATCGCTATTTGAACCTGAAGCTTTTCTTAATAAAAAACTTCACCTGAAAATTGGTCAGCGTAGAAGGTTTTTTCCCCTTATTTTTTTCCCTCTTGAGGAATATTTAAACAATTCCAATTTTCCTCCTGCGCTGATAATGTTATTTAAATTATTAGTAATCAAATATGAGGTTGCAAGCGGTCAGCAACAATCTAAAAGATGTTTGACAAACGCTTTGATTGGGGCATAATCTTCCAAGGGATTTGATGGGAAACTCATTGCTTGGGCCATTATATCCTGAATTAGGCAAAGTACAATGAATTACGTGCTCCAGTCACCTCGTTAGGATTTGTCAGTAGTGGTAGCTGGCCGCCTTTCTTTAAGTACTCTGAAGGAGCAATCCATAAGTGAATACAAGCGTCTACACCGCGAAGCGTGAGGTTCTGTAGGGGCCAGTTTGGATTAACATGGTTCCTGGTGTAGGTGGCTGCTGGCCCTTCGGCTCGTGGATTCTCAGGCGACCCAATCCCTTCTGATATATCAGTTTTGCTCCAGGAAAGCCCACAACCTCAGAAAGTACTCATTGCCTGCTCCCACTGGGCGGGATCCTCAAAAAGTGATGCCCAGTTGGCATGACAGCCTACGCGAAATATTTGCTGTTTTCTGCAAGAGTGAGTCTTTCGTGAGGAAGCAGTAGGTGTAACTATCGGAAGCGCACATGAATGATGTTAAAGGTGAGGTTTGCGTAGGTTGTCGTTCCAAAAAAAATAGGCTGATTCTTCGTCAAACGTTGACAAAACAGAAATCATTCTTGGAAGATGTTTTTAGTTCCCTGTTAGTCGGAGTGGGTGGTGGTGCGGAGTGGTTCCTCATAGAACCCTGCTAAAGGGTTTAACGTTTTTCGTCCCATAAATATGTTTGTTGTTTTTTTTTTTAAGAATAATACTATAAAAACAACGACGAAAATGCTCCATGGAGAATCAGCAGCAGAAATCTTAGTGTTCTCTGCGGAAGAGGAAGCTAATCTCCTTCTAATGTCTTCCACAGAGGTTGAGGTAGGAGAGAGAGGTCTTGAACATCCCATGGGTTCTGTCTGTTTCTACTAGAAGTTTTATTTGCTTTCGGAGCCTGGATACAAACTCAGCAATGGGAATAACAGCAACTTTAACATTTTCTCCTGGGGAAATTGCTTGACTTCAGAAGCACCTTAGAAGGTTGCAAAGGTATCGCTGGCCAACAGGCACAAAATAATTTGATACAAAACTGAGCTCTGAGTTGCTGTTGGAAACCACCAGGATAATGAGTCAGTTTCAGAAAAAAATAGGTTCATTATTTTTTAATTGGGCTGCTTTTCAAGAAATCCAGGGGCTGCTCATCACAATGCAGGAGGTGTTCCAAATATCATAAAGTTTAAGGAAATTAAGTTCTGATGAATTCTGTGTACCTGAGATGACGAATCTGTCGATTGTACGCTGCTGGCCTTCACCGGCGAGTTTTCCTACATCTTCAAATGTCTTCTCATGTGAAGAACAACACAAACATCAGTTTAAACAGTATATAAATATGAACTGAGGTAAGTACTTAAAATGAAACTTTAACAAGACCAGAAGCAATTTGGCGAGATTATTTCAGGGAACAGTTAAAACAAATGAGAACTGTTTTCCTTTGTGATTAACACCATTATATTCTCATTCATTCAGGACATGATACTCATTCAGGACATGATATTCATTCAGGACTCGCACAGCAGTTTTCAGAGGAGCTTTGTGACAACAAAATGAGAAGAGCGCTAAAAGACAGAGAACTAATAATACATTTGATATTCAGAGAAAGCAGGATGCCGAGTGAGCTGGGAGGACTGGGGTATCTACACTCAGCTTGCTACAGAACTGTGATCTAGGCAGATGCAGGAGCTAAAGAAGCATTTCTTGTGCAGTTATGTAGATATAACCATGACTGAGGTGAATACTGGGTGGAACGCTGATGGGCGGACTTAAAAGGCTTTCTGAGATTGTTTTGGGTTTGGTTTTTTTTCTTTTTTTTGCTTTCACTTGAAATACGAATTCTTTCCTTACTGCTCTCAATTCCAAAAATAAAACTGGGATCAAAACTCTCTTACTTTGTAGTCATTTGATAGGAGCTTGGTTAATACCCAACTCAGAAATGAAGGTGACACGTTTATCGCATATCTCTGCCTACGTGTTCCTGAGTGACTAACAACTGCATCAGTCTCGTGTGAAGTCTTTCAGAAAAAGTCCCTCCCCTTAGTCTCTTCCCTTTCTCTTCCTTTGGTCCTTCCCTAAACGCTCTATAAGTTTTCAGCACCTCCACAGCCCCCTTAGCACATATCAACAAATTTAGTAGCGTCTCAAAAGGCTCTTCCCTCTGCACCCAGCCTCTAAGGAGTCCTTCACCCCTGTAGACAATGACCCGGTTTCATGTGCACAGCATTCTGGGCAGAGAGTTTCTTTCCTTGACTTCTTTTTGGTTTCATATTGGATACACCCATCCTACCAAGAAATCCTTCTCCTGGGGCAGTCAGGAGGAGCTGACTCAGTGTCCTCTGGTTTTGACTGACTACCTTCACCTATCTTCTTTCCTTGGCCCGTGCCAGGAGTTAGCATTTCATTTGATTGTCTTTGTTGTAAAGATAATCTGGTAAGATAAATCCAGCAGCTTCACTCCCCGTCACTTTTTTTTCCCAGTTGCTCAGTCTTTTACTAATGGTTTGTTGGGTTTTGGTGTCTGCCCCCTCCGCCTTTATTCAGATTATTTTAGTATTTTGCTTCTGCAAATCCAAACTGTAGTTTATCTGCCAGTTACTCCAAAAGAGGTATCGCTGAGTATGGTGGTCTTATATTCGTGATTTAACCTCCTTTCAGTGCATTTTCTGTCAGCCTCTTTTGGGAGTACTTTCTTACCTTGTAAGACACAAGCTCGGTTTTATCTGTATTTCAGCAAATCATATGAGGATATGGTCTGCCATTGCAGCTCCTCCTGACTGGTGGCTACACTTTTGATTTTTACCAAAGTCTGGCAAAGCTGTTGGATTTTAGTAGGGCCAGGACTTCTTTCTTTGCCGAGAATTGGCTTTCCGGATCTATTTATTTCTGGAGTTTTTAATTATTTGCTCAATACTTAAACCAATATGTAAGAAACTTTTTCTCCTTGGGGCTGTGGAGAGGAGAGAGGTCCATCCAGTCCTTGTGGAGGAACAAAGTGTTGAGGAGCAAAAGCATGAGGCACGCAAGTTTGCTTCTGTGGAGCGACGCGAGAGTATAGGAACAGAGTCCCAGTCCAGCAGTACCTACCGGAACAACAGAAGCAGTAACTAAAGTCATCTCGTGTAGCTTTAGTGCGTGTGTTACTACAGCAGTTTTGCTTAAATTTTGACAGTACCAGCGTCTTGTTCACAAACTCTGATTTTACACCCCATCTGTAACGGGTCCCTTTATTTTATTCTTAGACCATTCGCAGAATGGCAGGAATTTAACCTTAAAAACACCCCTGACTACTCCTGTGCAGAATATATGTACGGATGTTGAGTAACAGCACCTCTCGCCTTATGCGGGTGTATGGTACGGCGTGGAGAATAATGCTGTGCGGAGCAGAAGAGGGTGGTAGGACCGGTGTGAATTTGGATAGGACGTCAAATGTAGATGTTGGGAAGTAGTGGTTTATTACCTTTTTTTCCCCTCGCATTTGAAGGAGGGAGAAGTATTAATAGCAAACAGCAGTGCAGATGTATTTTTACATCTCAATCATCAGCACTTTGGGAAGAATATAGACGAAGGACAAAACAAGAGGAAAGCAGTAGCAATGCAGAAGTGGCGGGGTGCGTTGAAAAGGCATCGTCTTTGCCATTCTGCCGTAGTCAGAAAAGTCAAAATCCGCTTCAGAATACGGGAATAAAACATGACAGTCTGCTAGACTGAAGCCTGACAAAATTGCCGTTAAAATAAGCTAGCTCCAAGCAAAACGCTGCTCATCTACTGTTTACCGTGATGTTGACTTTTAAGATAAAAAGGTTGATACGGTATTCGGGGAGTGGAAAATTAATTTTTTTCATTAGCACGGCAGTTTTTAATGCCATTATTTCATAATTACTCCACCAAGTTTGGGGCCGAGACGCCTAGCATTGCCAATAGCTTTTCATCCTGTTGAATAACGCTGAAGAATAATCGGCATAATCAAATCCAAATGTAAAATTAATATGAAATTGCCAAAGCTTTGGCTTTTTTTTTTTTTTTTTAAAAAGAAAAATAAACTTTTAAAAAAACTTTATTAAAAAAAAAAAAAAAAAAAAAAAAAGGGAGTATAAATTCTCACCTTTTATTACCAGGATCAAAAAGTGGAGTTTTTGACCCAAAGGAGTCGTTTCCAGAATAATGCATGAAATAAGCCGTTGCTACCTAAAAGTGAGGAACTCCAAAGGCAGACGCAACCTCAGTCTAAATCAGGACTGTGCAAGCACACAGTGCATGGCACCACAGGGCTAACTGATCTGCTTACTGCTCCTTTAATCTCCTCTCCCAGCCTGCGCATGGCCAACAGGCGTGAACTGCGTTTGTTGACATTTCTTACGTTAACTGTCTTTTTAGTAACAGAAAATAAATCCAAATTTTAGGAGAGAAACACCAAAACAATTTTTTAAATTGTAGGAAAAAATACAATTTAACATGGTAACGTATTGTGATTATAACCTGAACCCATGTGATGTGAGAAGTATTGCATCAGCAAGATTATTCTTACGTTATATTCTGGGGCTAACATTAAATAGCGTTGGCATTCTGCACCACCTTGTTTACCCATGACTAATTTGCCTTTATAATCATGATATAAAAAACCCCCCACCATCAAAGTACAGCTATTTTGCTAACTCAGGTAGGCAGACCAGCCTGGAGTTAGCTTTTTGGCATCATCCTATATATCCGTAGAGCAAAGAAACTGTTTATTTAAATGGGAAAGATCCACTTACTCATTCCTTGCAGAAAGTTGGTAGTTATTACTGATTCAGATTCTGGGCACAAACGATACAAATACACATACTGAACCAGGTCTTGTGCTCACTGTTGTTTAAAACTATTTCTTACGCTGCAGTTCATGAGCAGATACTGGTAGAAAAAGCTTTAATCTGAACAGAAACAGAGCTGGGGGGGGAAAAAGAAGTCCGTGAGATGATGGTTGAACTTGTATTTCTGTATGATACTAAGGACAAGTGAAAGAGGTGGATCTAAAGGGAAATATACTTGGAAGCCCGCTGGCAAAAGGAAAGCAAATGGGAAATGAAGAGGATGGGAAAGGAGCAGAGGTGCTCCGTAACAGCGTACAGCTGCACGCGGAGGGAAGTGGAGGTGACGGAGGTGGCATGTGGCACCTTCCCTTCAGATGTGAGGCTTTGATTTGGTTTTGTGTGTTTCGCACATGAATTCCGTAGAATTGCATGTGCTTTCAAAATCTCATCCGGCACAAGTGCTTGTTGGACTATTTCTGACAGTATTCCTGGTCTCTGAACTTCATAGTTGTGATTAGTCCCTTCAGCAAATCTTCCGTGCAGTTGCTTTGATTCTCATAATTAATCACTTTCACTCAATCAAGTACATTTTTCAAAGACTCTTTGTCGTGGTTTAACCCCAGCCGGCAACTCAGCACCGCGCGGCCGCCCACTCACTCCCCCCCCAACCAGTGGGATGGGGCAGAAAATCGGGCAAAGAAGTAAAACTCGTGGGTTGAGATAAGAACGGTTTAATAAAACTAATAAGGATAATGATAGCAATAATAAAATGACAACAATAATAGTAATAAAAGAATTGGAATATACGAAACAAGTGACGCGCAGTGCAATCGCTCACCCCCCGCCGATCGAGGGACCCCCAGTGAGTCCCCAGCGGCGATCCCCCCCCCGCTCCCCCCAGTTTCCATCCCGGCCATGACGTCCCACGGTCTGGAATACCCCGCTGGCCAGCTGGGGTCAC
>JANZLQ010000008.1:7527930-7556768 GCA_026212715.1 Elanus axillaris | reverse complement strand
AACGTCCTCGGCTTTGGACTGAACGTGACTCAGCAGCGACTGGAAACATCCATGTGGTGTCGACGTTCTTCCCATCCTGAGCCCAAAACACAGCACCGTGCCAGCTACTGGGAAGACTCTTAACTCCATCCCAGCTGAAACTAAGACAGACTGAAATTGTTAAATATAAATTGTTCATGATCCCATAAAGAAAAGGCAATTTTAAAGGTTTTGATTCTCAACGTATGTTCCTCCTATGAAGAGAACATCGCTACCTGAAAAAGAACAAAAAGAGCCGTGTACCAAGATATTCTCCATTTAAGGATAGTTTAGGGGATTTTTTATTTTAATACATTCTTTATGTGTTAAGATGTCAGTCGGTTTGCAAATACTTGCAAAATCCTGTAACTGGTTTATTAAAGATGGAATTCTGTACTGTATTTGTGAGGTGCGTATATGTATTTGCATAGCTCTGTATAGGTGGTTAAAGCAAAGCTGTTCATTTGCTGACATTCGTGAAACAACAATTTTTTACTGTGTGTGTGAGATCGGAGAGTCTCAGCGTATGAAATGAGGTGTGATACCAGCAAACGGAAAAGCAAGCGAAATGAAGGGTGTCGTTCCACCTGGAAGCGAAGGGTGGAGTGGAGGCCGTATTACAAGTGGTTTACTGCATGCAAATTCTATAGTCCGCTTTCGCAGGACCTATGCATATGCAGACCTCCTAAATTGGAACTTAAAATGACTTTGTGCAGAACGTAGATACGAAAATCTTCAAGAGCATTTGAGGCAGCTTCTTCTCAAGAACCCCGTGACCTCTGCGAAAACAGAGAAAAAAAGTCCGTCCCCCCGCCCCAAACAATTGCATTGTCTGTTTTGGGGCAGAAACTGCAACTCGCTAGCTGTTAGAGGAGTGCTATTCTCTTGTGTATGTTTGTCACCCAAAAAGAAGGGTTCGGCACTTTGAATCCCAACTGGATTTAGGCGTCTGCTTAATCAAGTTTATGAGCACTCCTGTGCCTGGTGTTCTGGCATAGGGGTACCCCGCGGTTTCCCTTGGAGGTATATAGGTTTCTATGGTCTCTATGTTTTCTTTTTTCTTTTTATAGTACATGAAAAGAAAATATAAAATAATGTCTTTTTTTCTGTTGCGGTTATTTATAGTCAGCGGAGAAGGGAAGACTTCTAATTAAGATGTTCTGCATCATTCCCTGGAAGCATTCAAATAATGTACCTGCATTAGCATTTCAGTATGAATTAGGAATGTGCTTTTGAAGTAAAGCTCCCCATTGTCTCTACTTGCTGTGCCTGGATTCACATCACAGAGCGGTCTTGGAGAACAAAAGTTGGACTTTTTTTTTTTTTTTTTTGGCTAACCAGAAAATTTGCTCCAATTGCTACCAGGTAGTCAGATCCAGAGGCCCCGATCAGAATAGGTCCAAAGCCTTTAATGTGTATAGTGTGGATGTCAGGTTCTCATCACCAGTGTTTTACCCTAAGGATTTGCTCCTTTTGCACTGCACTGCTTGCTGATACGAGCACAGATTTCTTCAAAGCTTCTTCGTCTCTTTTTAGCTACGGGGTGAGCCTTGCTCCTCAGCACCGGCGGTCTGCATGGCTGTGCTGCACTGAGGCGCCTAAATTTGAGTCACCGAAACGTTTGCATTCGCTGTCTAAAAGCAGGTGATACAAAGACAGTTCATGGTGTTCGGATCATAAAAGAAAGCCAGGCGGTAGCTGTGTATCACTTCTTACTTCAGTCCCCTTCAGCACGTTGCTCTCCCTGGGAGAGAGAAGGCGATGGGGTTGCACCCCCCGTACTAACCCAGCTCCTGACTTTGTCGTTTTAGAGCGACTTGATAATATTACAAAAATAGGAACCAATAGAAAATAGGCAAAAAACCCCACCCCTGTCTTTTGAGGCATACCTTTCTCCGCACTTGCGTTCCGCTGTTCTTAATCACTTGGCTAGTGCGAAACAAACAGTTCGATCTTGTATTAGGACTTTTAAGTGAGCTACTAACTTGTTAGTAGCGTGAACTCCTCTTTCCTAGCTTGTTCTCTCGAAAGCTGTTTGGGAAGTCTTGTTTCACTGGCAATTTAGATATTGTTCCTCCCTCCCAGAAAACACAGACCTCTCAATTCATTCAAAGAATAGTTTACCAGTACACATTTCTCGTGTCAGTAATACATCAAGTATGGAATGGTGCAGGCTTTACTGATGTACTTTTCTATAATTTACTGATTCTCCTAGCATCGTAGCATTGATTTCTACTTAAAACACTTAAAAATGCTACATAAGCTCATACGTAGGACCACAAAAACCCCAACAACAACATACTAGCATATTATTAGAAGTTTAGAACTGTAACATCAAAAATAAAAAGATCAGACAATGAAGACTGCTGCAGGAGCTTCCGTTTAGCTCCCTTGTATGTATGAGTAAAGATAGTTCTAGCAGTGTAATTGTGCACAAATCCTCATACACCATCAATGGTACTTACACATTTAATTATTTTCTTCGTCTTACACTAGATTTTATGCAAATGTTGTGTTGAAGACACAACTATAAATATTCTCATAGCCTCTTCTCTTCTAACTGCCCTATCTGGAAACTTAATTAAGCCCCTTTATTTTCACAGTACTTTCTGAGTTGTTACTTTCCTTTTACAGGTGAGAAAGAAGCACATTTTTGAAGTTTCAGATGCTCAGCTCGTGTTGTAAGAGTACTTCGCACTTTATATTTTCAGAGCATCGCTAACACTGGTTTCAGCTGCAGTGTCTGAGAAGATCTTCTGCATATCAGGCTCCGTTGTGTCTGGGTTTGGACACCAGAAGGTGATTAATGTAAATGGAGAATCATTTGTGACAGTTTGGCTGAGATGCAGGAAGCTATAGCGAGAAGAATGGCACAATGCAGTTCTGCATGGAAATGCTCTCGCCATCAGACTCATGAGATTATCCTTTCTCTAGCTGCAACTCCCATCTCCATTCACTGAACGCTTTCCAAGTTCAGCAAAAAAAAAAAAGACTTTTGTCCTACGGACTGAACAATACCCAATCGTTTCGCTCATTCTAAACCCAGTTTAGTCCTATACCATTCACCATTGTGATGCATATGCATGCAGGACAGAAGGTACAGTGTTATCGGATGAATGTTTCATTTCCTAACTTTCATAGTGATCTTTAAACAGGACTCCTTAGATGCCTATGAAAGTTCCAGTGAAGGTGCCTGAATATAGACCTTCTTATTGCTATGTATCTTTCTGTATGAAATTCAGTCCACATCTGTGTCCCCGTGGTCTTTGTTCTGCCCAAATCACATCTTGGAGCATTGAAAGAAAAGTCCTTTCTGGACCTTTGTATTGTGATAAATTTCCTTGATATTTGTATGTAGTAGCCTAGTGAGATTTGTATTAAACCGGACAGGGAATATGATGACATTCACTGAGGAATGTGAGATCAGCTGCACACGTAAGTGTTCTGTGACGTTGACTCGTTGATAAGATGGGGAGATTTGCTTCGAATGACACTCACACCAGCACCACCGGATACACTATGGCACTCTCGCCTTAGCAAGGTTAGGAGGAACCTCAGAAGGACGTTTTGGGGGTGGTGGGGGGGAAATGAACAGATGGTGTACCATTTGATTCATTTAAGCATCTGAGTGGGATTCAGGTCCATACACGCGTGAAGAGGGTGGTTTGGGATTTGGCACGGATGTCCTCTTCTTTGTGAAGCCTATTCTGCTCCAAGAGCGTTTGTCACTGAGGGACCAAGAGGCAGCTCATGAGAAAACAGATTTTGCAAGTGGAGCGGACTTGTCAGCAGAAAGGCTGGGGAAGGCACAGTGGAAGAATGAATGTTCGGTTTATGCCTGAGCTCTTCCAGAGAGGGGAAAAACCCGGGTTGTTCAGATCAAGTCGCAGCTGTTAAAGTGCTGCTGCAAGCGTACGAAGTGCCAGGTTCATATGGGACACAGACTTATTTTAAACACTCCACAAAAATGAGAACAGTTCTTCAAAGCTGAGAGCTAAAGCATTCATTTATTTCAGATGTTTCTCGTAGAATGATTTACTTTAGTCGACTAGAGTCTTCATTTCCTATTGAGTAGTTTGTTACTTTCTCTCTCCTTCTGAGAGTTACTTCGGATGTTGGACCGCAAAGTTCAGAACCTCCCTGAAAAGTCCGCGCCAGAGAGAAGCCTGGCTTATTTCCTCCTCCTCTCCGGTTAGTGAGGTTACAGCTACGACTGAACTACACGAGATGAGCAAGTGGCAAGGTTTAGGAGACCTACGATGTTGCGGTAGCCCTCATCCGATGCGTTTCACACGGTACAAGCCTCCCCTGTGTTACCAGATTACGGCTTTTCCCGTTTCCCGTATCTGCCTTAAGAAGTTTTTTTTTTTTCCTATTATTATTTCAGCCTTGTGAGGATTTTGTTTTCAGAGGTCTCGGGAACATTTTTCATTATGCTGAAGTTTGCAGCACGTCGTGCAGCTTCTATCTGCACGACGTGACCTTGTACCAGCCGGCAGTACGGTGTCAGTAAGGGATGTCACTCGTTGGCAACAAATGCTCCTCCTTCTCCATAATTTTACCTGTCTCCACAGCAACTGACAGCTCCGATGGATTTCCCAGAAGCAGATCTTTCGTGTCGAAGGCTTAATTTCAAGGCTTAAATTCTAATTCTAAAATGGGTGCGCTGCCCACATCTAATTCCATTTGTGACTTCCCTGCATGCTGAAAATATTTTATCTTCGCTCTTCTCCCTCTCCTGTCTTCTGACATAACTGTATTAGCTGGTGCCCCAGTAGATTTCAAGTAGCATAGTAGCGGCAAAACCTCAAACAAACAAACAAACAAAGCAAAACAAAATTTAAAACCCACCCTAGTATGTTTTTCTTCTAGTTAACTTCCGTCCTCAAGCCCTACAATCACCTATAACTGAATATAGGCAGAGTCTGCGTCATCATCCTGAAAAGGCAGGACCAAATCAGACAGAAGTAGATGGTCTACTCCAAGGCGTGCATAAAGCAGACAGTATTCCTAAAATAAAACCTAGTTCTGTTTTTTTCAAATTAAAGTTGCTTAATCTATTTAATCTTTTCAGAGACTAAGTACAGAAGCTTTTCCTTATGTTGAGTCACTGGGGTCTTCCTTCGCTATACCTTTTCTGAGTATACCATCCTGTTGAAACTGTTGTGGAGATGTTCTGCATCGTAAGGTTATATAGCAAATCGTTTTCTATTTTGGTCTTGTTTCCTGTTACTTAGTAATTCCTAAAATTGCATTTTGTTTTTAACTGCCCCTGGGCATGAAGAACAATAATCAAAGCTTTTAAATTGACTATTAATACTGATGAAAGTTATAGGACTCTCCGATCGTTGATCTGCAGTTAGGGCTGTCCCTCCTTGTGTTGCAGACGCAGTACTTTGCAAATAGCTACTCTGAATTTAATCTGTCGTTTTTTTGCCAAGCGATTCAGTATTGTGAGGTCCTTGTAACAGCTCTTCAAAGGCAGCTTTAATTCTTCCTGTTCTGGTTAAATTTTTAGCATCAGACTTTCTCTTCACTCATCTTCCTCTTTTCTCAAATGCTAAAAAAAGGAAGTTTGGTGGCACGAGAACCTGAGAGAGTTGTTGGGAACTTCTCCGTCTCTGCCGTGAATACCGAGCGTTTATTTCTAACATGCTTCCTATCTGCTAAAAGCAGCTATTAAGCCAGAAGAGACTCTTCCCTCTCCTTCCGTGATGGTCAGGTCTGTGGCCCTTTGAAGGACACTGTTGGAAAGAAGGCTTTTGGAAGTCCAACTACTCTTTGTAAATCGGTCGCACCTTATACGCACTTTGTTTGTTCTTTCAGAGAACTAATCATTTGTGAGAGATTACTTTTCTTGTTACAATGGGTGCAGCAATTTTCTATTGATCTGATTCGTTAGACAGACTTCTGTTGCTAGATCTGATACAGAGGCTGGGATTCCTCGTTTGGTGTTTCTTAAATCCCAAGGGAGATCACCCCCCCTCCCTGTTACAATTGCAGCCTTCCTCGGGCACAGAGCTCGCTTTAACTGACAAAACGGGGTGTGTTATGTGCTTTCCCACGTTCTAGACTAGTTTGGCGTGCAATGCAAGTTATAGGAAAGAGAGAACCAGAGATGCCTGAAGAATTATGAAACCACTGTTTTGTGGGCTAGCTGAGCAGAACCAGAGGTCTGACGCTGCAAGGAGAAGTTTGCCATTCAAAGCCACCTTAGTCCAAAGGAAAAACGGAACTCGTCCTAATCGGGAGTCCTCAAAAGGCATAAGCAGTGCAACCCTTTATAGAAAACCCAGAACTGTGCACTGATTGCCACGAGAAATAAGCAGAAACGGTTTTTAGAAGACCAGTAAGGACTTGTTAGACCAGTTGGCACAGAAGCAGTCGGTGAAGTTGCTATCCTGAGTTGTCAGCATATTTAAAGAAAGGCCTCTTTCCTAGAAATGCCAACATGAAGTTCTTTCTTGGGGTTACATCTTTTTATTTCAGACCAGAAAAGCTAAGACCTTGGAACGTTATTCTTACAGCCCCGTGAGGACCAGAGAGAGCAAACCTTCCAGAGATACCACTGGAAGGAGAGCTGTTGGTCTAGAGAAGTGTAAGCACAGTCTCCAAGCAAACGTCTTTTTTGAAGCTAGGAGCGCTTGCCGATAAGATACGGGATTGCATTATTAATTCAGACGAGTACCTCTTATAACTCACATGGCATTAATTTTCAAAATAAATCCAAATAGCATTCTTCCTTTCAGGTAAGCGTCAGAGCTTTTATAACGGCACTATCAATCTGAGGCAGAGAAGTCATGACTTCTGTTTTGAGATCTATGGGAGTGAATGCCTGGCTATCAGGATATAAATTCACCGTTTCTCCTATTGGTCATGCAAAGTAGAGGAAAATAGAAATTAGATATAATATATAAGGATTGGTTTGAATTTCCATTATTTAGAGTATGATCTTGCTTTCCAAGCAAGGTGTACCTTTCCAAGCTCATAACTGTGCAAAATTGCACAGTCGTTGATTTGTGGACCTTAGTGTGATGGAAGGTAGAGAAGTGTAACCGTGCTTACCTGGAGGTTTCCTTCCTTCAGTGATAAAAATCCTCAGTTCAGAATATTCTAGAAATGCTGTGTAGGAATGTGGGGATTTGTGTCATTATGGTGAATTCTTACGTTCTTGCAGTACCAGAAATCGTTTTTTTTTTCCCTTTTCCTTGGTTCATTTTTTTGCAACAGTCTGTTACGCAGGAATGTGGCATTGAATTAACTTGGTTGTGAAGGTTTGCTGATACAGATTGAAACTTCAGGGAATGAGATGGGGTATCACTTGTTTGATTTTGCCTTCTCGTTGCAGGGACAGATCTGTGCCAGTCTTAACGGACTTGTGATCTTTGTAAGAAAGGGAAATTCCGACAGTTTACTGTGACTTACGGTCACGAGGATGGGGATTTCTATTCTTTAACCTGTTTATTGAGAAAAACCTCAGGTATAGATGAGGCCCATTAAATAGCCCTAGAATATTCTGATTTTTTTTTTTTTTAAGTGGCTGAAATGTTGACAGAAGAAGACATATGAAACTTTCAAACATACTTAGATCTGCTTTCTCAGTTCCCATTTCCCCTAACCCCAGGCCCCCAACTCAGCCGAGGCATTTTATTACAATATCCAATTATGGTGTGTTTGCTTTGTTGAAGTTTTTATGATATGGTCTGCATATATATAGTATTTTTTTCCTTGGCCTTTCACCATCCATCCTCATCCCACGATGCAATGTGTTAAGCTGGGGGTTTTGTTAGCCAGCATTAACGGTAGCCTGCTTTCAGTGTGTTTTTTGTGACCACCTGTGAAGTGCCAGTAAAAAGTTATGAGTCCCACAAGATGAGGACATAAAAGATGCAAAATTCAATCCTCTGCCTCCTAGTCTTTTAACCACAGTATTACTTGAATCAAGGACAGTATCATTATCTGCCATAAACCCCAGTATTTTTAAAGGGTGTTTCCCAAAGTAATTCTGACGGATGGGACAGATGGAATCTTTGCTCATCACCTGCCAGGGGTTTTTAAATAGCTGTGTATGTTGTAATAAAATGGTAAAAATGGGACTTAGCCCTGTAGAGACTAGAACAACCATCGGGACACACGGCGATCTGGGCTCTAGGTGAGCCTTCCTCAGGAGTATTTCAGCACAAACCAGCTGAAAAACTACCATGCTTACCAGAGGTTACTGAAAAGCGATAGCTGTGCCTTGCCTGTATCCTACTACAACAGTTAGGGATGGGTCTTAGACTGTCCCAGAGGGATTTATCTTGAAGGAGTCTAATTAAGGCAGTTTAAACTAGTCTTGGAGCACGATGCTAATGAAGCGCTCTGCTCCAGGTCATTACATAGCCCTCTGTTATTTTTTTTTTTCAATATAAATGTTAAATCCCAAATACTTAGAGAACACTACTAGGTGATTTAGTGGCCTTCATGTCCTTTCCTAAAGTACCAGCACTGAAAAATTCCCACCTTGCTCAACGTGGTGATGATGCTCCTCCTCTCTGCCTGTGGCCGTCAGCTGAGCGCTCCCTCCCCGGGGAGGACAGCAGTCTCCCTGGGTTGGTACTGGGAGTATCAGTACTAACTCTTCCCCAACTTGTAGTGTCTTGGGACCACAAGACAGCCATTGTATGAACACTTGTCCTGAAGGGAAATATCCTAGCGCTACTCCGAGCCAGCAGGACCACATAAGTCTGTGGTTAAGATGCTCCCAACCAGTCTCTGAGGCTTCGGCATAGGTATACGTGTGTTTGCATATGAATACGTAGCTATATCATATGAATAGATAGCTATAGATATACACACCTGCATATCTAAGTATGTACCTATACTATAGACATATACTTCATCAAAGGATAACGTTTGTACCTGCGATGCCTTTGGCCACGGATCAAACGCATTAGGAATGGTCCCCCTCCTCACGCTGAGAAAATAAATGGCTACGAATGGGAAAACGTCCAGAAAATAAAGGGCTACAAATGGGAGAATATCCAAGAAATTCCTTACTCTTTCCGGGACCCTCTTTTCCCCAAGTAAACTTCCGTACATAGAGGGCTAGTCTGCCTCTCTCTCTGAATCAGGTCCCTTGCAGCAACTTGAGCAGGTCGTCACGGTTCCTCGCCGATCCCCCAAACCAGCAAACAACGTGTTTGCTGTGGGATCAAAGCTGGCTCTTTCCCAAACTTCTCTGGGGGACGCGCGTGCACCGCGGCGCTGACCGTTACGGAAGGCACGTTGACTTAAGCAGCAGAATGCATACAGGTGCTAGGGACTGTGCAGGCAGGGTGTAGGTAGCTGATGTGTTGTGCTCTCAGTGTAACGCTGTCGCGTACAGTGGAGCGGCGTGGATGCTACAGCTGGTCACTACGGAAAAGCGTGAGATTTAAAATCGGGTGAAATGTTTGAGATGCAGTGATGGGACTGAGGTTAGAAAAGTTAAATTTAGTTAGACCAGACTAGATCAACGTTATTACGTTGCTTGCTGAAAAGCTGGACAGGATTTAAAATTCTTGGGTGGGGAAAAAAACGGCAGCCGCGCACATCTCAGAATTTTATTAGCTTGTTTTGGTTTAATCCTTCTGTCGTACACTAGTGTAGTTTGCAAGTATGCTCGCTACCGCTATGCAACGTGCCGGAGAGTTTTTCCTCGCTATTGCCAGGAAACCATTGGAAAATGCTTCTGCCTTTCCTGCTCTTTGTTTTGCTGATTCTTAAAATGTCCCCGTTCCGAAGAAGTATATTTGTTATTCCCTGGATGCCCTAGAAATAGTCTGTTGTGGGGCTGGGCACTTTTAAAGTGTTTCGGTGTGTTTAAAGATTTGCCAGGAATGTCTTCTTGTTTGTCAGGTCATCCAGACAGCGTTCCCTATTTAAGAACTAAATAGCGTGTCTTTCAAAAATAAATTTGCAGTAATGGAACCTAAATACAGAAGGATACGGCAACAGAATTAAGACTGTGCTTAATAAAAGCGATCTCCCTTGGCTGCTCCAGCCTCTCTGAAAGGTTTCATCTCTCGCGCTTTTCTGTCAAGACAGACTCTCCCCCTATTAATTGAGGCTTATCTGCAGACCCTTTTTAGTCTGCTTACGCTGAAGAAAATGACTCCAAGGAAAAGCTAGCGCTTTCCTCCTCTGCCATCCCTGAGCTACAACGCTCCTGCCTGTTTACTCCTGTAAGAAAGGCTCTTCCCTTTTTCCTCTTTGCTGAGCACTCCTGCTGATGACCACCCCGGTGCTGAGGAAGAGGTGGAGGGATTACTTTACTTCCTCCCCGAGGTTCTCGGAGTAAGGCTTCCGTGGCCGCTTCCCTCGGAGTGGTGAACAGAGCAGTGCCTGATGGAGACGTGTGTGCTTAATTCGTATGAGAACCATTCCTAAGAAGACTTAGAAGGATTTGCCTGGGATCAACAGACTTTATAATACGCCTCTCATTTACAGAAAAGCGAATTTTGTGCCTTCACCTTTTGTATTAGAAATATAACGGCTCAACAGGTGTTTCAAGCCTTGGCCATAAGATGTGATTTTTTTATTTTTATTTTTTTTCCTTAGGGCACGTGGAATGTATAGCTTTAGCTTTTATTGTATCCTGGCCAACAAAATGTTAAAGCAAGTGCAAAATCTCAGATTGGAAGAATAAAACTGGGCAGTGTAACGTCAAAAAACCCGAAGTCTGAAGCACAAAAGGTGTAAAGATTTGTGCAGCGTACATAAACGCAGAAACAATTTTTAACCTTGATAAACTGTCAGTGATGCAGGTGTTTGTTGTAACTGCTGTTTTCCCAATCTTAAATCATTTTAGCAACTGGGAACTCTCACCTTCAGCCGCTGTTCTGTTCCTGTGTATTGCTTGGGAGAGATTCAGTAAATGAGGTCGTAAAAATTCATCCATTTTTGTCTGGCAACTCATCAGAAGCAGCAAGTCCACAATCACAAGAATACACGAGGGGGTCCCTGATCATTGATCCTACCGATTTAATTCATGTCGTAATAAGCCATTCATGAAACCCACCTTGCATCCCGTGCCTATTTATTTAGGTTGGGCAGATGCTGGTACAGTTCAGCTTATCGCCCCGGATTCAGAAGAATCGCATGACTGCTGTAAAGGTTTGATTTCAGCCAGTGGGTCTCTAACTGGCAACGTCAGCAGACAAGCAATATTAAAACAAGAGAAAACAAACCAAACTTCCTTCTCCACCAACAAAAACCCTCTCGGCACTTAGATTTCTCACAAAATGGGAGTGATGATCTAATGGTAGTTTTTACAGCAAGACAGGGGATAAAACATACTCTAGAGGTACGTTTAGATCCCTTTCCAAACCACTAGAGAATATATGTAATTTCAGGAGCATTTTCTGCTATCGCTTGCTGTGAGCAGACTGCACTCCCTCTTCTAAATGGGAACAAGCTCTGTCCCTTCATATACATGTGCAGTTCCCAAAGAAAGCTATGGCTCTTTATAAAGTGGTTTCTTGAAAAGGTTTTCAGCTGCTGAGGCTTAGAAAGAAATGGTTCGTGTACCATCACTGGTGACCTGAAAGCTCTGCTTTCAGGACGGAGCTTTCAAAAGCTCTCACTGAGGACGTCCTTAAAACTCTTGGGAAGAAGAAAAGAAAATTTGCTGTTGTCTCCAATATCTGCCCTAAACATGTGAATGAGAGGGTGAATTGGGCTGTCCTGTGCCCAAGAAAAGCCCCTGTGACCACTAGTGATGCGCTTTTGCTCTGGCGAGGGGGCATTTCTGCCTTCGGTAGGCAGTGCAGAAATGGGAGTTGCCATAGCATCCAAGGACTGTCATAAAATTAAAACCTAGCAATTGAATTCACATGGAATCAACTCCATTTTCCTTTCTTTAGTTCAGCTGTCTGCTTCTGTCTAACAATAAAATGTGTTACTCCTTCATGCGAATGTATTTTCACTGTAATTCCTTTAATTAAGTGGTACTAGATAGGTGCCAATATAGGATAAAACCACTGCTAAATTAGACATTCAGGGGCACGCAGACATTCCAAAGAGCCCCGGGCAAAAGTTGAAATTGTGGTCTTTTCTAAATTGGGATTTATTATTAGTGTCATCACGCAAAGCTCCCTGTGCCTACTCAAAATATTGCAAACTCTTTCCTGCTTCCTCAGCCTTATCTCCTGGGCAGCCCTGGGCTGTATTTACAAGAGAAATTGTTTTTTTTTTCCTTTTCTTTCCTTTTTTTTTTTTCTTTTCTGTTTTAAACTTCTCAGTATCCTTTTTCAAATTTGAAATGTGGTCATTGCTATAGAGACAGTGGGGTACGTCATGGAATGGTCACTTGTGGTTGGATTTAATAATAACTGGGAGGACAATGTGAGATCCGTTGATAAATTATAACAGATTGAAACGCATTGTGTATAATAGCTTGGGAAATACAGCAGATGTATTGCCCAAGTTCAAGAGCAATTGATTAAAATACTATCCAGAGAGATATACTTAGGAGAGCGCAGTAATTCTGAGTCGGTGCTTAAATTCTGTTTTCCTGACTGCTGGATCCAACTGTTGTTTCTCCTTTTCTATACGCATCATAAAAACTGCATGAAGGCGTTGCCTGGTGAAGCTTCGCGCCCTGATCAGTGACACTAGGCTTTATCGAGAGGCAGATAATAAATGTATTGCACAGTGAAAAGAGCAATTGGTAACTATTGCATAGATTTCAGAGAGATGGCATCGCTTTGGTGAGGATCAGCTCATTCCTTTCTTGCTTATCTTTTTAGTTTCTTCTCACACTACCTGAAGTCTTTTATCTCCTGCATGATATATTGGGTTTAAAACACTATATTAATAAGTATTTAAATATTTTATGGAACGGCGAGCTTTATAGTTGATGCTGTTCCTGCTCTTTCTGCTAGTTGATAGATAACTGCTCGTTCTTCCTCGCTCTGAGGACAGCCTAACTCTTGGGATTAGACACCTGGGCTCCGGTGCTCAAACGGGGTCCACAAAATACAGAGGAGTTTCCCCGGAGCTTAGTAAACCTGTTGCTTCATCACGGGGAAAGTGTACTGGCTGTGGAGTGCCCCCGAGCACCCACCTCTCTCCTACCCTTCCCTTCTAAGTGAGGCCAAATGGAGCGTGCAGGGCGTTAAGTACGGTAGCTTACAGACCTCAGTGTCCGTAAAAACCCCGTCTGCAGATTCCTTTTTCACATGCCGTTGTCAGCGTCACTGCTTTTATATCCTTACCACCCCTGCAAGCGTGTATTTCATTCCGAGCGTTCTGTACTTTTTTCATGACTGCTAATTTTGTCTCTTTTATAATGTTGTTATGTCATCTGTTTCTTTGGATGGCCTTTTTAAAGAGCTTGGAAGTAAAGTTGCCTTTGCAGTCATGAGAAGAATTAAAAAAAAAAAAAAACACACTCATAAAAATAAGATTTAGCTACTGAAAGCTGAGCATAGCCACTGACTAGTCTTTAAATGCCAAGACTGGAAATTATGTCAGGCATCGCAGCTCTTTATCTCCTGCGTGAGAACAGCATAGGCTGCAAGGGTGAGAGCCGGGTGCGAGACGTCGTAACTGCTGCGGGGCAAACAGGGAGTCGAGGGTTTCAAGCCTGCCTCTGGAGTGGACTAGTTCCATACATTAACTGATGGCTGAATACATTTCATAAACAGTTATCGCAGAAGGAACTGGAGCATACTTCTGTCTTAGCGGGCTGGTCTGCCCTCGAAGCTACAGAATCAACGTTCTTTGCTTTTTCTTTCTCCTCTCGACTAAGGAAAAGGCTGGAGGGGGGTCTTTCCCAGCCAGAATAATGTACGACGCACTTGCGAAGACACTTCCCGGGGAAGTTGGATGTCGGGGATAAAGCTTCAGCTCTCCCACCTCAAAGAAGCACCGGATCCATTAGACAAGTATATGTAGGGGAACTGGAAACATCAGATGGGTTTTTTTGCCGGTGCTGCCTGAAGGAGAAGAGCGATCCCAAGTACACTTTTGAAAGAAGAGCTTTCTCCTTCTTAGGAAGGACTTTTTGCCTTGTCGGTCTCTGCAGAGATCCAGAGAGGGATAGCACTGATGGTATATATGGGTCTGCTTTGCTGATTGCTGACTACTTCCAAGCCAGTTTTAGCACTGTTCTCTGAGGTTAATTGGATCCTTCGTCAGCCTGGATTGAGTGTCTTACTTCTGTGGTACTACTCTACAGCGTAAGAGTAAGAGTGTGCCGCTGATACCTGATTTCTTACTCAAGGCACATAGCCCGGTGCTTTGCGTAACCTGCGGGGGGGTGGTGGGAGACAGGGGCTTGAATTGCAACAGGCAAAGAAAGGGGCTGAACCATCATCTCTTGAAAACATCCTGAGTATATCCTTAACCCACTGAATCAAGAGTTTGACATGGGGTTTGTTTGGTTTTTTTTAAATACTCTTCTGGCTGAGATGTGTATCCATAACAAACTCAAGTCTATTGATGGTAGGTGTGCTGCTCTTAGTTATTTTTTACGGATTACACTGGGATAGTCTGTTCTTGTCTAATGCCTGCGGACTACAAATAGAAAATAGGTTAAGCTACATGCAGCTATTGAAAACCAGGGAAAGCTAGCACTGCGTGTTAGATTTTGAAAGTGTTGGTCAACAGGGTACTTTGGAGGTGCTTGATCCTGGTCCGGTGTGTCTTAAGAACATCTAATGAATTCAGTTCTTCGTGGAAGGTAGGCGGGAGATTATCAACCTGATTTTTATGTTTGGATTTAGCTAAATGCTGACTTCTCAGTATTCCCAAACCTGGAGAAAATCTGTGTATGCGCTCCAGGAAAATTTTACGCACCTAGGAACTTTTCAAATAGTACAAGTAGATTCCTTGAGTAAACTTCCATCTGAGTTCAGGTCTTCAGGATTACATTTGTGAATATAGGCACCTTTGGGTTTACTGAGCCTACTTTAAGGGCCCGATTTCCTTCTTTACTTCTTTTAGTTTTGGACCACCGTGGATTAACCTTAACAGTGTGCCTTACAAGCGAGTGAGTTAATACCCTGGCTATGCTGCCGATGGCGTTGCGTTTACTGCTGAACTAGGAATGAGAATAGCTACCTTAGCGTCTGGTTGTCTGTGGTACGGCACCAAGTTTAAGTGGACGGCAGCAGCTCCTTGAATTAACAAGTCCTACTGGCAGCACGCACCTGATTCCCAGCATGAGCAGAGGGGATGTAAGGGAAAAGACATCTGACGCTATGGACACACAAAAAAAGAGACATTGCTGCAAAAATGAGGGGAAGCAAAGCTCATCTTTTTTACTGCTTTTTTTTCTTTGCTTTCTTGAGAATTAACAGGTAGGGATGAAACGTCAGTTATATTTCAGGAACAGCTAGCTGAGAAATACTTTCTAGACTTTGAAATTTTTTGGCTGAGAGCATGGAATTTGTATCTTCTCTCTTGAGAAATCTTGGAACAGAACAGTCTTATTTATAGTAAATACTGGCAGATTATTGGACATATAATGAAGAATTACGCTACTTTTTTGGGTAACGAATAACTTGTCATACTGCTTCCCCTAGTCAATGCACGCATTTCAGCAGTGAATCAGTGAGTATTTGGTGGTATTTTTTGAAGTATTTTTGAACCAGGCAAGGAGAAAATACAGCATAGATAAGTATGGTAGACCATCTCAAACTCATCACCAAAGAGCTGTAAAAATGGCTTTGGTGGGGGAATGAATCCCTGTTCTTTAACCATTATCTTGCTCCTTGGCTTTGGAATCTAGTAAATGGAAAGAAAATGATTTTCAGCTTTATGTCGTGTATCTGCATGAAGAAGTTGGGTCATTCAATATGTTTAGTTGGTCACAGCTAGAGAGTGAAGCTCGCAGTCTCCTCTGTGTGTGTGTGTGTTTGTGTCTGTGTTTGTGTAAAGGACTTCTGAACCTGGTACAATTGTTAAGGGATTTAAGTGTACCTTAGCACATAACCTTAAGAGCTGTCCATCCTTGTGCTATAGTAGCTGATAAACTCCTTAGTCCACCTACTTACTCTTCTTTTCTTTTTGCTACAATATGGATTTTGTACGATTTTTGTTCTCATTTAAACTGTTCCTCCTTTTTACCCCTCCCGCCATCAGCCTGGTATCTTGCCTGTCTAGTTAAAAGGGAGACGTGCGGCAAGAACCAGAAGTGAAAAGGACCAGTTTCTTGTGGATTTATGTCTCTTGGTTAATAATTGAATTATAGCGGCCTTCTTTTATCTCTGAATATGCATATATTCTGGTAATGGTATGCAGGCTGCCACACTTGACAGCAGAAATGGGCTGATAAGATTGTTAGCACCCTGCATGTTAATGCCGGGATCCTGGACTCTCTTCTCTCCAGCAGCTGCCGCTTTCAGAATTTATAAGAGCGTAACTGTCCTTGAGATTTCTATCTCCTCAGCCACCTTTTGGTCAAAATTGGGCTACTTGGTTCAAGAATTAGAAGGAGAAGACAGACAGACTGGATTATCTTGTCCGCAGCCTTGTTTCCCGAGGACACCAGGCTAAAACCAGCCTGACAGAAAGAAGTCAGCTTTATCTTCTGCCAAAAAAATCCCCTCCCAGTTTGCGTGCTATAGACCCACGATGGAGTTGAGGGTACTCTGAAGCAGTTCCTTCTAAGGCAGATAGTAAGCCCAAGCACACAGGTGGCAATGCCAAAAACCCACCTTCTGCCTCTCTGTTCAAGGCTTCGTTTCTCTACAGGTGGGCAGGGAACATTAGGGAACTAATTGGGAGCATATTATGAAAGAAATTGGTGGTACGACCTTTCAGCCGTATGTGATAGCAGGAAGAAGCCTTGCTTGGAGAATTTAACTGATACACGACAAAGTGAAGGAAAGGCTATTTGGCTAAATCGTAAAAGAACTATCAAAACGCAGCGTCCTGTAGAGACACATGATTCAGAAAACGGGAACTTTTAAAAATGGTTTCACCTGAAAAGAATATTGTGTACAAAGCACTATTGAATTGTGTAATAACATGACCTCACACATCTCAGAACATATTATATTGTCAGGAACCCACCCCCCTCATTTCAATGATAAAAATGAAACTGGATTCAGAAGCAGTCAGAGTCTACTCACCAAGCACAACTAAATCAATAAATAAGGATAGCTTAACTTAAGCAGCGCAAAATTTGAAGAATTTGGGCTTGGCAGACTTGTCAGAAACTTGTCTAAGTGTTTGCTAATTTGTTCTGTATGCTTAAATACTTAACACATATGAGAAGGGAAAATAGGTCAGCCCTGGACTCTTAATGAATTACGGAGCCTTTGGGGTAAGTACCGGTCGCTCAAGTCTCTCAAAAATAACATATATTGTATGTCCAGTACACGTAACAGGCAAGGTATACATCTACCAGCTTACTACCTTCACAAATCGGTGCAAACTAAAGGCTCAGTCAATAGAAATCACCTGTATATTTTTAGTCATCCAAATAATGTTTGCTCATATAGTAATATATTGGCAAGTGTAAAGTTCCGGAAATGACGTAGTACACGTAACTGAAAACTCTCTTCCATCGAAGGTGGCCGTAGGTAACCCATCTCGTTTGTGTTAGACGCGCAGAATGCGATAACTTGTTTAAGGGTTAAGCATCAAGCCTTAATTTAGTGACCTCGGCTCCCTCTGTAATCAGTGGAGAGAAAGGGGCATCTCCAGATCGTCCCGTGCTACGTGTATGGCTGGCATAGAAGTGGGGGGAAATGCAGAAAAGAGAGACTCTTACTCTGAAGATAAGGAGTGCTTAAAAAACCCGTCATCGATCTTAAAGCATGCCTTTCACCTTCAGAGCAGCACTTCACACCCATGCTGATCTTTATGTTACATTTGCAGCATACAAGCACCTTAAACCGCGTTCAGGCAGTGGCACAGGAACTGTGCCAGGTGAGGGTTTTTCTTCTACAGCATCTTGCAAAGGGACCAAGTTCATGGCAAGATGCAGGGAGGATCTATCTTCCCCCCCCAGTTTGCTCAGAGATGCTTTGATTGGCTTATTGAGTCCTAAAAATCCTTTTTTCCTCTATTATTATTTAATCAGGCTTCGTACTAGCAAATATATTCAATAGCAGTTTTATCATCTGAGGAGCAGACTCTGATTGCAGATTCCCAGAGTAATGTATCCAAGATAGGATGTTATGACAAGCGCCATTTTTATTTCATTGATTGAGGACAGTAACGAGGTCAAAATCATACATCTAAAACTGGTTCATTTAAGCCTCTAATGAGCTGTGTGATACGAAAGCTTTTTTCATGTCTTGCAGTATAGACACATACTGTGCAGTAGGAAAAATACCGAAAAGCAGAACATCTCAAAGAAGCACAGAATTTCTGAAGGCTTCGGAAATAGAAAGATCACAGTAATAGGTTTTGAATTTGTTAGTCATTCTAATAACATAAAGGAAATTTATGGTTGTTTAAGGAGTTGCAGTGCTCAGTAACTTGAGGCTGCAGTGCCACGTGGGCTTGCAGCCAGAAATTATTTGCCGGAGGAAGGTCTGTGCGCTGAAACGCACGTTTACGGAGTGTCTCGCTGCCCGCAGGTTGCGCTGGGTACGGTCAGGGGTCCGCTCGGTGAGACCTGTGGAGGTGCAGATCGGGAGAGCGATGCTGGTTGGAGTTGCGCTCTAGTTTAAGATGAGATTGAAGAGGTAGGAAACACTCCTAGAAGGACAACTGAGAGCAGGAGGCTTCCAACACCAGGAGAACTAGCTCTGTGCCGCAGTCTCATAGGCATGGTTTTAGTCATTCATTTATTTGTCTGCCATTTTAAATTCTTTTATTTATGATTTATTTTAATTATTTTAAATTTTTAAATTATTTTTCGGAGTTTACTGTAAAACCCTAGCCTCCTACTTCTTTGTAGCTGTTGAGACAAGCGTGTTCACATACCGAATCCAGACGTATGTGACTTTCCAGGTATATCACTTGTCTTTTACAGGACTGCATCCCTTTGGTTTGCAGTTGCTCATGGGCTGGCATTCCAGCTATCGATACTGTCATACATACAGTTTAGCCTGTCGTAGTTTGCAGTAGAACCACAGGTGGGTGTTACTGTCTTAAGAGCTTATCTCGAAACAACCCTTCTCGTGGTACCTTGCTTCAAACCACTGAATCTATAAGGTGGAAAACAATCTGTGAAATGAATCACAACTAAGAGAATTGCAATTCAGCTTTACTGTGTAGGCTAAAACCAGAAAGTATTTTTTTAAAGTCAAAGAGATCAATTATTTTCCTTCATTTTTTTTTTCATTCTGCATTTATTCATGCAATAAGGTGGCTGCCCAGGAAGTCTGGTCTACTAGTCCCAACATGCTGATGGTTTCATTCACATCTTCCAAATCCCATGAACAACAAGACCAGAAATTTTTTTTTATTTAGTTGACGGTAGTTTATCTTAAGACTGGAAGGTCAGTATTTACTTTTAATAATTACAATAAGAATGATTACAAAAAAAAAAAAACAACCCAAAAGCCCCAGGCTGGAAATTTCTTCAAGTCCTCATACTGTTAATGTCACATCCACCCATATTTGTCTATAATTAAAATTATTTATATGTGTTTAAACATGGTATTTTATTCTTTATTATTGTCTCTTCCTGTTTCTGTGTGGCTTCTAGGGAGATCACAATCTCTTTATCCAATGCTTTTTTCCATCAGGTGGACCTGAATATTTTTCTTTCTCAGTAACTCATCTTTATACTTTTTTTCTTTTTTTTAAATGTATTTCAGGTACATATCTTTAACATATGTTGTTTTCCTCTCAAATGCCAGTTGTAGTGTGGAGATCAAATTAAAAAAAACATTTAAATTAATTCATGTTGATAAATGAAGGACAACTCTTTCCCTCCCCTGTTTTCTTCAGATGATATACTGTAATGCAGAACATGTTAACTGCTTCAGCACTGTGATGCAAAACAATTGCATCATGTTCCCATCCTGAAACCTGGTTTTTACATTTAAAAAAAAAAAATCCTATTAAGTCAACACCACATTGACTGGATTTAAATCTTCAAAGATGCCTCCTGAAAGACCGCCTTCCAGTGCAGAGCCAGGCTGTCACTGCTGTTCGGCTTATACTTGCTTCTCACTGATTTTTGTGGGACCCCAAAAAATAAGGCCCTGGAAGATTTCTGTCCTTAGGGAGCAGACTAGTCATTATTACAGGACCATTCTATTTATTTCAGCCTCTTCCAGCGTCTTCTTCTCTGAGCCAAAGTTCGCAGCCTGACCTGCCCCGAGGCCAAGCAGCAGTCATGCCCTCTCCTCGGGAGATGCTGGATACGGAGCAAAGGAAAAGAAAGGAGCCGGGACTGTTACGACAAAGCTACGAGACCTAAAAAAACCTTGCCATTTTGGTGGTGGCTCTCTTTTCCCGTTGCCCTTTTTTTTCTTTTTGAAAACTTGGTCATACTTCAAGTTCGTTCTCATTTCTACCCTTGGCTGTCCAGGCCTGGGAAAGGAGAGGGAGAATTAAGAACCGTTACGGATGCAGATGGATGCGCTGGGTGTGGAGGCAGGTGGACGTGCTGAAGGAGCAGAGCTACTCAGGAAGCTCCCATGCGTCAGCGACCTGCTTTCTTCTCCTTACCTACTTGACGCAAGGCTCTCTGTCCCTGCCCAATGTGTTGAGTATTCCTCCTCATCTTCCACTTCTCTTACCCAGTCTTCCCACTCTTTTTCCCCACCTTTTTCCTTAGGTGTGCTTTCCATTAGTGAGCTATCCACATTGGCCCCACACACCTTCCTTCCCTCCTACCCCTCTCTCCAGTTTACCGTGTCAGCTTCCCCGTAGACTTTCCACCCCAATATATCTTTCGTTCCAAGCTGAAAGGTGGGCCCAAGGACGGATACTTGGGGTTTTCTTATAGCGTCAGCCATCGCTCGCATTTCTGAGAGGCTGAGCAGTGAGAAGGCGTACCCCAGGGGATCATAGAATCATGGAATGGTTTGGGTTGGAAGGAACCTTTAAAGGTCACCTAGTCCAACCCTCCGGCAATGAGCAGGGACGTCTTCAACTAGATCAGGTTGCTCAGAACCCCAGCATCCAACCTCACCTTAAACCTTTCCAGGGATGGGGCATCTACCACCTTCTGGGCAACCCGTTCCAGTGTTTCACCACCCTCATGGTAAGAAATGTCTTCCTTGTGTCTTGTCTGAATCTACCGTCTTTTATTTTAAAACCATTACCCCCTTGTCCTATAGCTACAGGCCCTACTAAAGCCCTGCTTAACCACAGTAGCCTTGAACCAGGGCGCGTTCAGGCACCGAGGAATTTCTCGGAGCATCTAGTTGCCAGATTCGTTTCCATAGCGTACGTCAGGAGAGAAGTCTTCCAGAAGAGTTTGTGTTTTGTCCAAAGTAGGTACTTTTTTCCTAGGAACCACAAAAAGCAGCTTTGTTTACACATTTCAGTTTGCTGCTCCGGAGTGTGAAGTGACAAGTTATCTCATGAGTGTGAAGAAGGAGTTTGTAAAGCTTTGGCAAAGCAAATCTTTTCCTGCCTTTCCCTGTCTAATTTCAGTCTGAAATGGGATATCTGAACAATGTTTGCATACTTAAACAACAAACTGCAACCGGATAACAGGTGAAAGAATTTTTTTGTTGAAAAATTGGCAAAATTGGAAATTCCTGAAAGTGGGGAACGCCATAGAAAATTTTGAGCGATACAAGTGCTGAAACTTCCCATTGCTTGTAAATAGCTTCAAGGTTTTGCTTTTAGCAGCGTCTCTAGAAACAATGAGAAATAATGCTGAAGATTAATGACAGTGCCATTATCATAATGCTGATTATAATTGGATACAAATTATAACAGCTTCACACCATGATTAGCTGTCCAGATTAGGATTACTGTAGGTTTAGAGTTTTTGAATTTTACAAAGGTTTACCATGGTAGTTAGTTGCTTTCTGAGACAGATTTTTTTACAGCTTTACCAAGATTTAATAGGGAGAAGTGAAACAAAAAATGTTCTTCCTTTATGCAGACTGCTGACATTTGATATTCTGTTTATACACTTATAATAGCATCAGAGCAGTAGATCAAGAAAAAAATCTTTTCTATCTTACATTTGAAAGACATTTGTAAAATTACTGCATGCCAAACCCCTCTTAATAACACTATGTACAAGGCGTAACAAGACTATTACAAGGCTACTGTTAATGAATAATCTACCTTCCAGCTCCTTTGAACTTGCCTTTAACATGTGGATATGCATATAAATTGGCACTAGAAGAATCTTTTCCTGTTTTCTATGAATTGCTGGAGAGAGGGAAGGAAAGAGACAGACAGACAGACAGACAGGTGGCTCTAATATTGCACAGTTTGTGTTTGATAGTCACATACCCTCCAGCATGGATCTGGGATATAATTTTTAATTTATTCAGCATACTACAGAGTAGATGCTGTTTAATGCACATGGAAATGCTTTTTATGTCCTTTCCTCAGATGTTTTCTTGCAGAATTTTAATTTAGTTGTTCATAATCCCCCGAGTTCTTTAGAAACCAGTGTATATTCAGCTATCATTAATCTCGACCGGTTTGTCTTCAAATTCCTGGGTTTTTCAAGGGAAGTCCAAAAACCCAGCATAAAGTTTAACAGCCTCGTCAAAAAAAACCCTAGTACTGTACAATACAATTAATTTTTACATAGACACATCTCCAGCAAAGTGATACTTCTTATGAAAAAGTGTAATAAACTGATAATTTTTCAGTCAGAAGATGCCATGTTTCTCATGCAAAAAACACTTTTAAATGAAAATACAGTCCTTCACAGTGTTTTTGTTGTTAATAGTTTGTTGTCATTTAGAGCAATATAGAGAATGCATATGAGGAGCAAAGAGAATTTTAATCGTTGGCTAAAAACATTTTATTACTAGATTATGCCTCCTGAATAATCATGTCCAGTGTCTACCACAGTCAGAACGTCTTGCAGTCCCTTGTGTGAATATACTCAATCCTATTTTAAAAATGATGAGCACGTTTTGCCCACTTACGGTTTTTATCCTTCTTGCTTACCCTGTTGTCTGAAAAGCGGATTCGTCCCCCAGTGTGCAACGAGCCAATAATCACACACTCAGGAGAGACATTATTTCTTTCCTATTTGCACAAAGATGGGTGCTAGGTGGTAATTCCACAAAGGCAGTTAAACAAGCAAGCAATTTATTCAGTTTCAGATTCACCCACTTGGTTTCCAAAGTCCTTCCCCAAAGGCATTACAGGTAGTCACTTCTCTGCCACCAGTTCTCTTGGGCTCAGGTTTTCTCGGCTTCGAATTAAAAGTAGAGTGTTCTTTTATTCTACCGCGCATGCTCAAGGAGTGGGGGGTATGTCTTTTAGGTCTTGCCTTGAGTTGGCGGTCGTGATCTCCCCTTGCCGCCTTTACCTTTCCCCTGGTTCATGCTTTTTTGGCAATCATCCGGTGCCTTCTAGAGGTTTCCTTCTTACCAGTCTTTAGTTCCTTCTGCAAGGGTGTAGTCGTTAACAAAGCCTGCATCGTTTATACAAAGTAACCAGGCCTACATAGTGAATCTATTGAGTTAATGGTCCTCCTTGAAGGACCATGCGTTGTGTTTAAGCCTACATTGAGCAGTATCACCACAGTTAGGCCGTAACTCAAACATATGACTATGACCCCTTTCACCCATGCACTGTTTCCATTTTCACTTCACCTTGCATGGGTATTGGGCAGAAGTATGCCAGACAGGGTGCACTGTGAAACAGCACAGGCTCTTTTCTCTTTCTTTTGTGAAGATCTGCTCCATGTACTCCTAGGATAGTACTGTATGCCCCACGCCCCCCCTTTTTTTTTTTTGGTTTCGTCATCTTGTTGGCACCTCCTAATCTTCTGGGCTGGATTTCTTGCCTGATCTGAGTCACCTAAAAGGTGAGCATCCCATCTAAAACAGTCGTTGAAGTAGAGAGAAAAATACAGGCATCTAGCGTGTGTGATTCGTCCCACCTAAGATACCAATTTTAGTTCAATATCAATCAGGAGCTAAAGATACTCTCCACTAACTGCAGAGAAATCCTCAATGACTACCTTAGACTAGACATCTTTTAGATGTCTGGGCTGTGTAAGTTGAATGCGATAGTCTGTGATCCCGTGTACACAAAGACTTTTTCTTGCTTCTCCTGGTAGCAGAGAGAGTTCTCTTGTGCAAGAAGGCAATAGGTAGGCTTGTGTAAAGTACACTGCCAAGGAAAAAGCTACGCAAGAGCCCGAGGATCATTGCCTTTATTTGTGCATCTCTCTCCGCTCTTCACAAGGCCATGCGACACCAGCTATGCTGGAGTTAAGTGTCAGTCCACTGAAAACGTGATTACTGTCAGGTTTTGAAGTAGCACACTACTGCTCTAATAAAATGAATTCTTCTGTCTACACAGTTTCCCTCCAAAATCAGTCTTGGGATAAAGTGGTGGATTTAACCTAACATAAGAGCCTGCTAAGAGCTACACGGCAGGATCGAATCCTGGTATCTCAGCAAAACGGAGATAGCGGACTTCTTACTGTGAGAGCTGTGAAGAAATAACAGACAAAAGTTGTATTAGTAAAGTGGAAAGCATAGTTAGAACCCTTCTTGGTATGCACGTTCCGAGTAACTGACTTTATTGAGAGGGAGCTGCATCTAGAGTTCTGCAATGGTTTTCACATTTTTCAAAATTTTCAGTCTTTGAGATACCTCATGGTTCAGAAACATTGATGAAGTAAAAGCTTAATTTTCTCCTAATGCTTTATATAGTATTATGAACCTCAAACATAGTCTTTTAAAGTTAAATAATTGACAGAGTGTTTAAAATAAATTTTTAACATTGGTAACTGGCAGGTAAGTTACTGCTAATTTTTTTTTTTTTTTTTTTTACTCTTGGAGAGAGCTCATTCTTGTCTTTATAGGCCTGGCAGCTTGCTTAAACATTGCCAGATGATTCACTAGCTTCCCAATTAAAATCAGCATTTGATAGTTAAATGCTGATACTACACCGATAACCAGTTATAAGATCAAATGACCTTGCCGTTTTTATACATAAAACGCTTTTCTTTGTACCTGATGATGGCATCGTAAAGTATTGCTATTAAAAGCTGGATTATTTTAGAATTTGGGGATAAGGATGAGGTTTATATCTTAATACTTGAAACCTTCATTAGATGTAGCAAGAATTTCCTGTTGAATACTCCCCAACCATAAACATTCTTCCTAATATTTAAGGTGTGAAGACTTCACAGACTTTATGATACACACCAACGGCAATTATAGAGGGCAAAGTTGAAGTCAGGGCCCACTTTGTTGTGGCATGTATTATTACAGATAAAAACTGTAAGTATGGTAAGATTTGAATATGGAATATCATTCTTTTGAGCGCTGTGATGCACAGGTTATCTAAAAGTTGTACACGTACAAATGATGACATCTTAAATATCAGTTAGCCTTAGAGAAGCTTGTGATAAGGTAACTTTAGCAAAGAAGTCAGTAGAATTCTAATTTTTAGCTGGTTTTCTTGTCATTGTGTTTGTTATCAGTTTTACCACTTACAAGGGTCATTTTATTTCTTGCATAGCAACCAAAGAAAGTCCTATTTATCTTGTAGTAGCAAGAGATAATTACGTGCTGGTATTTCCCTTTAATCTGGGAAATGCTGTCGCTCCCAGATTAAAACAGTCTCTTATCTTCACTATTCTAAATTTCCACAGGTTTGCAAATACTTGAAGATAAGCACACAGTTTAAAGAAACCATAGCTATGTTTCTTGAATCTTTTTTGCTCAGGCTGATGGCAGGAGATCAAGACACCAAAGCTTCATGACTACTGACTGCCTGTCAAATGAGCTATGGGAACTGTCGGAGCTTAAACCAGGGGCACTTAACCTTTCTAACTGGGTGGACAATGCTTATTACAGGGCCCTGGGGACTTCTGTCTAGCACCCAGTAGGTGAACAACGTCAGCAGAAACCCGGACAGGGGAAGGCTGAAGTGCTGGAGTCCTCCCGATGGCCATAAAACAGTAAATTTTTGGATGAGCCAAGTGTTTCTTTAAATCTCCTTGGAGTAGGTCGTGTCAATTTTAGTTTTTAGGTTTGATACCTGAGTAAATTAATTTCTTCTGACTTCCCAGAAGTTTGCAGGTCTTCCTAGCACAGGTAAAACGTGATGGCGTGAGTCTCGGCACGAGCTGCGTGAGCCCGGTGGTATCTCTACCTGCTGGGCTTCCCTGCTGGTGCCGATCTCATGGTTACCATTTCTTCACCGCTATTGCTACAGGGTCACCTGGATTAAAGCTAATATGAGCAGTCCTGTCCTGATTGTAAGTACGGCTGGGTACGCCGTGCACAAATGCTCTGGTCTCGGTCGTGGGTCATCAGCTTGTCTTTCACGGTACTGTGGTGGGGAGAATCATACCAGTACGTGGACACTTGGTATTCATCGGGTGTGATCATAAAATGTTATCCACATCAAAAATTATTTAACTTTTATCCAAGTTTAGAATTTTTCTGTTGTAACTGACCTTTGCCACGTGCAGTCGAAAAGCTGTGCCTGTACCTGGGTTTGGGCTTGTGGGTTTTTTTTTTATTTCTTTTCAAAGACCTAATTCCTTTTATGCTTAGAAAAAAGAATCTGTATGTTTCATGTACTAGTGATCTTTTTTTTGTTATTATTTTCGTTTTAGACCATGTCCTTAACATTTATTATTCAATATTGCTGTTTCATGGAAATGTGAGAGCACTCGTACTTTGCATGATTAGCTACTCAGCCATCACTCGTTGCACACAGTAAAAAAGAACGTGATTAATTTGACTCTGCTTTTTTTTTTCCTTAACCCATTTGAGCCCTTGGGTGAAGCTAGAACCGCCATTAAGATACGTTGCGTGTCTTTTTAGAAAGAAGTATATTTAAGTTCGGTTTGGACTTCTTTTTATTAGAGAGAAAAATGTAAATATAACCACACAAACAGAACCACAAATTGTGGCCGAAGTGTTGGGTGTTTTGGATCATCTAGAGTGTGTCTGCCCAGGCGACAGAGAGTATTCCCAGGAGACCTGTTTGAGACCCTTTAAAAACTAACAAAGATGAAGATGAATACTGTACCGATACAGAAAAACACAGAAACAAACCTGTAAAGTAAAGTTCTGGACACAGACATTGCTGTAGGTGCAGGTAGCGCTTGTTTGTGCTTTGCTGCCAGTGGACGAGCAGGCAAATTACTAGTAAGTGTGGTACGGAACTGAGGGACACATAAAGAAATACAAAACAGTGGAGATCATTCAGCATAACTCTTGTGGAAGGAAGTTAGGTCACTGTCTGCTAAAAGTCTTCTGGAAGAAGTAAAGGAGCGTGTGGACCAAGGCACATCTGGTTAATATAGTCTGCCTGGACTTACAAAGATCTTACAGCAAAATTCCTTACCAAGTTTCTAATAAGAAATCAAGTTTCTATCAAATAAGAGGACAGATCTTTCCATAGTTCTATGTTTAAGGATACGAAGGGAAGAGTAATAATGAAATTAAAGAATAAAAACGGTCAATATTTGCAATAGTTGGATAGTGGGAAGCCACAGCTATTTATCCCAATATAGGGAGGTGGTAAAGTTTTCTAGTGATACTAAACTGTTCAGGGTAGTATACTCAGACGTGAACTCAGGTTTTAAGGTACTGAGTAAGTAGGTGATAAAACAGCAGATGAAATTCGGTAATGATAAATCCAAAGGCAGGCATGCTGGGGAAAACCAGTCTTACCTATTTAGGTATAAGGATTGTCTCTAAACTGGCTGCTAAAATTGTGAAAAATGCATTTTCAGGCTGGATAGTTCTATAAAACGTTGGAGAGGGATGAGAGGCTTGATCGTAGGGTGTGGAGCTGTGTCTGGACAATGAGATCTAACTAGACTAAGGCTTCAGTAAGAAGAAGTAGTGACTAAAGATTAATAAAGTAAAAGTGTATGAAATCATGCTGAGGTTGAATAGAAAAATGATTATTTACTTTTTCTCATAAGTATGATGGATCATTAAATGAAATTAGCAGGTAGCAGGTACAAAATGAGGAAAAGGAAATATTTTTCATACGGTGCGTAATGAATTCATGGATTTCATTTCCATAGGAAGTTCTGGAGTGCAAATAAACACAGAGGATCAAAGAGTGAATTTGTGGAAGAAGATTCCCACAGGGAGCAGCAGACCCTAAGATGCAAAGTTTACAAAGTCCTGAAATCACACATTTCTGGGAACTGGGAGCAGATGTGGAAAACTTACTGTGGGATTGTACTGCATTTAGTAGATCTGTAATGACGGTTATCTTCATTATACTGTTTCAGACACAGGATACCTTGAAGGGTCCTTGTTCTGGCCCAGTACTCCTGCTCATACAGTCTTACAGCCTCATCTAGCTGCGTGCGTTCCGTGCTTTTTAGAAGTGTGAGAGCCCTTGGATACTACTGGATCAGAGCCAGTGTCCACCTGCCCCAGTCTCTTGTGTCAAACAAAGCCCATCAAGGAATGCTTAGAAAAGGGTTTAAGGTTTGCACTAGCACACAGTTGTTCAGCATTGCCCAGGTGCTGTGGGAAATAGCTTCTTCTTCTTGTTTTGGGTGAATGACCTGATAATTTCGTTTTCTATACCTCTACTACTTGTACTGTGGTGCATAGTTCTTCAGGCACAGCGTTTCCTCTTCACCATCTCTGTAAAGGTATTGATTTTACATTTTTCTTTTCCAATTATGTGTCTTTATTTGTCTAATTGTATTGGGTCTGGCTGAGATGGAGTTAATTTTCCCCTTAGCAGCCCTCTCGTGGTGCTGTGCTTTGTGTTGGGAGCTAGAA
>JANZLQ010000008.1:7515224-7527689 GCA_026212715.1 Elanus axillaris | reverse complement strand
CAACCCCGATGCGTCCTGAAGCTCTGCTTCCCGGGAAGTGGCCCGACATTACCTGCTGATGGGAGGTGGAGAATAAAGTCTTTCGTTTTCCTTTGCTTTTGTGTGCTGCCTTTGCTTTTGCTTTATTAAACTGCCTTCATCTTGACCCACAAGTTTTCCTCCATCTTATTTTCTCCCCCCGCCCCGTCCTGCTGAGGAGGGAAGTGGTAGAGTGGCTTGGTGGGCACCTGACGTCCAGCCAAGGTCAACCTAATCTCCTCTCAAACAGAAGCTGATCCATACCTTCGCTTATCTTTGCCATCTCCCTCTTTGCTGCGTGTTGCCTAGTTCTTCTGTACCTGCAGAGGCACTTCTGGCAGTTCTTGTGATGGGTTAATATTAGACAGGTTTTTGCAATGCTAGTAATGAAGAAAGAGAAGTCTCACAATGCGTCTTATGTCGCTTGCAGGCAGGCCCATGGACTTCACTCGGAGCTCTTCCAGAGCAAAGTAACTAAGTGATGTAAATTAAGCGATGTAAAAATGCAGAGATGTCTTTCACTACTGTGGGCCGAGATGAACCGATAGATATACACTACTGTCGTCGTGCTGAGCTTTGCATCAACAATAATAGAGAGGAATGCCGGAGTAGAATACAAATCGCTTAACTGTCTTCAGAAAAAAAACCACCTTGGAAATACTTTTTGGTTTAATTTTTACAGTTACTTCTGGTAATATAATTTTCATGATTCAAAATGAAAAATGCACGTACAGGTTGGTGGAGATAAGGGTCCAAGGAGTGTTGTTCTCTTCTGTCTTCATATGGCAGTGTACTGGCCAGCCATCGTTGCAGATTTTAACGAGGTACAAGTATAGCTGGTTCTGCTGGTCCCATAGGCAAAAAGGCAACGGCTCCCAGCGCAGCTGAAGAAGAGGCCGATGAAGGTCGCAGAGGTCTGAGGGCAGTGGTCTTCGGCCCTTCTTGTACCTGCATATGGGTGTCGGCGGGAAGGTTACCGAGATCCCTTCTTCTCCAGTCCGCAGCAGAGAAGCTCCTGCTTGTTGAAGCAAATCCTAGCAGACCTGAGAGCACAAATTCAGTGTTTCTCGGTCTTAATGTTATACCCTAAATTAGGTCTTATATCATACCTGAGCTGGGATTAATAGTGGCCAACCCGAACGATAGTGATGTTCCCGTATTTCCAGTGCTCATCTGTATTGTTAGCTGTGCTTATCTTTATGCAAAAGTAATATTCTTTCCTCATGTTTTTTGTGCCTTCAGAACAGTACCTATCAAGAAAAAAAATTTCTCTTCCTTTATACCGTGCAGCATCCTTTGCGCTTTAAATTATCTTCTTCAAATTCATTACAAGATTCGCAAAATCCTTCATTGCAACATTAATTGTTTCATGGTTTCTTTTTTTCTGATTTATTCTTCTTTACATTTTTGTATTTTCTTAGATCATAGGTTTTGGGATCAAATAATGTAGTCAGAAGTTATAAATCAGTATCCCTAATTATGAAATTGTACTAAAAACAACTGTAATGTTTGTGGTAGGTCTTTTTCATACATGCTTCTTAACATTTTGGGGTGTTTTTTTCCTTATAATAAGGGTGGTTCTCCTTTCAGATGAGAGGTGAGTCTTGAATAGTTATGTTTAAATGGGCATCTAAGGAAAATACTAAGTAATGTAGGACTTCTGATGACACTATAAGCTAAAACCACTGATGATATTTCACGATCTGTTTGAAGTATATTTTACATTTGCACCCTGCAAATTTGCTGTCTTTACCTAACAGAATAAAAATAATGGATAGGAGTGGAAACTTAAGGTTCGCAGACAAGACTCTTCTCTTAAGCAAGAGCTTTTTAATTTTCCTAATCATAAGAATTCAGATCATGTAAAGATAGTCAGTCACCTGAACAATGAAAAGGGGAAAGGCTGGACTTCCTCTGTTAGACCGCTGGCTCCAGAGCAGATTTCCTGACTGACTGAAAATGCTGTTTGTGCGTTTTGGCCCTCAAATGCTGGAATGCTTTCTCTTTTCATCTTTATCCGTTGAGGAGGAATAACATTTATGGTACTTAAGGCACAGTGGAAAAAAGTAGACATTCTGATCTGTTAAGGAAAGGGTTAAAGGCACCAAAGGCCAGTGTTTTCTTAAAGGCTCCTTTGTTCCGTATGTGTACTTTTACAGTGATAAATAAATTCATTTTGGATATTATAAAGGGAAGAAGCCAAGGTAAGATTTAAAATTTTTAATTGGTTATGTTGTGGCATACCGTCATCAATTCGGTTTCAACAAATTACTGTGAGTATTTTTGTATAGGCATAGCGTATTTGCTAAAAATGTACTCTAATTATATGCTAGGCTAATTTTTGTGATTTTTGCATAAATAATCCTGCTTATTTAAAGTGTATTACTATATTGCTGTAAAATTAAAACTTTTTTCTTTTACATTTGATTTACTGCATTTACTCAAAGTGACTCGGTACTTTAAACATGTCATTAAACAGTATTGTTCAATGTGTGCAATTTAAGCAAAAAGCTGGAATGATTCCCAATCCTATTTGGTAAATGTGTACAAATATTATTTTTTAAAGCATAAATTACAACTCTGAAAAAATATTTTTTCAAAAGATTTCAAACCTGATATTATTAATAGGTGGTATTACTTTAAATACTGTTCTCTGTGAAAGGTGAACAAGTAAAATGCGGGAGATTAGTCTGCAGACTGACGCTGTATATTATATTTTTGTGATATTTTCTCTTCAGTTATATGAAAGCTAACTTTTCTTGGAGATTGTACTGATTTTCCAGGAATTTAGACTGCATTCTTTAAGAACCAATTACTCTGAAAGTATCAACCCATGGCGGAGATCCATCCCTTGCTGACCCTTCTACTTATTTTTATCTCAGACTCAATTTGACCTGAACAACACAAAACAGGTTTTATAACACGATTAAGAGGAAATGACATTGGGAGAGGTGGAGGATTATATTACCTGGAGTGTTATCGAGGTAAATAAACACACTTCTGATATTTTTTCCTTTGTTTTTCCTATTAGCTTTCACTGCTTCATGATTTGTATCTTACAGTTTCAAACAAGCAAAGAAACAAAGGAAACGCCCCCCAAACCCACCTGACAAGAACAAAAAAGCCTATAACTGCAAGTTCAATTACTTTCATTGTGTACTACAGTAACAGTGGTTGTTGGTTACAGTTAATGCTCTTAGGCAGTAGGCAGTGATCTGCCAACATCTCTCTTGGTTTGATGTAAGGCTGAGAACACAACTCTTACTTCAAGTAAGTGGAAGGAAATTAAAAACTTCCCTTTCATAAATTCAATCACCGTGAACTCTATGGAAGGAATTTAACCTCTTAGAAAACCCTTGTTTGGATTAGTTATATAAAAAGAAATTAAACGCTAATTTTCTTGAATTGCATAAAGTTGTTGCAGCTTTTCCTTTTTCCCAACTGCAAAAAACCACACTTGTTGACACGGACGTTGGACGTTGTGCAGAGGGTTTCAAGCCGCCGCGCTTAGCAAAACGGGGCACCAAAATGCAGGGCCAAGGCGATGTCTCGATGGCTGGTCCGGTAAGGTTGGGATGGCTGTGGTGTATAGCAGGTACCGAAGCCCACTAACGGGCTCACAAAGTGTTTGAAGACCCTGGGTTTTCCTACAGCGCCTATTCTTCCCTGCAGGACCTGATAGCGGGCCTGGAAAGCACCTGCTAGCTAGCAGCTGGAATATAAGCGTAGTGGGTATAAGCAGAGAGCTCTCAAATTGTTTTAAGGATTACTATCGTCTACAAATTCCCAATACTTCGGTGTATGTACCAAGCCTCTCCAGTACTGCTGTACAGATGGTGCTCCCTAAGAACCAGATTCTGCCCATACTGGTGCATATGTGCATCTTCATTTGCCAGGAGCGGTTCAGTTGTCTACTCCACCTCCTAGCACACGATTGAAAATTCAATAAAGATGGGATTCAGCTTCAGAATAAACATCTAAGTGTGAACTAGGGATCAAGGCTCCCATATAGGCAATGTAGTTTTAGGCGAACCAGGCAACGTGACCAGGAGGGCTATTCAGCCCCCATTAAAGTTAACACATGGAATATGATTCACTTGGCTGGAATGGTCCCATTTGAGGTGCCCTGCTGGTTTACAGATGCTATTTCAGAAGGTTATAGGTGTCCTGTCTGCCAGCCTTGTTGGAGCAGTTTGGATGTGCTGTAAAACCTCAGATGGCACAAGGCTCCTGTGCAGGCAGCTAAATGAATCGCCTTTGGTCAGCTGAGTAACTCTCATCCTCGGGTAAGTTAGAAATTTCTAGACCGTTACGATAAGCAGAATTTCTATCTCAGTATGCATACAGTTTTTTTAACTAAAACCAAAGCAATTTCTAATAATTGATTTCTGCCCCCCTATTGCTTTCCACAGAGAATAAATGATACACATGCTTAATTTATAAGTATGCTTGGTATAATTTCATCTTTGTGTGTTACCAAAGCAAAAACTACTGCTGGTAGGGTGAGAGGAGTGGAGCTCCTTGTCCCACCTGTGCTGGGCTGTCTTCTCCACAGGACCAGGTTGAAGATTAGCCGGTCTTTGGAGAAGACTTCCTATTTCACTCACGATGGCTATCCATAATACAAGTGCAGTGGGCTTGTCAGGACTGACAATATCCTAGTACCCTTGCATTGTATATCAGCATAGCTTGGCTCTCTTGACAAAGAGCAAGCTTCTTTTGTAACCAGGAAAACCCTATATATCCTTTGAATAACGTTATTTTGAAAGCAGTGTTGCCAGAATAAGTCAAGGTCATCAATAATCCTCTGCTTCTATCTGAAAAATTAAATAGGAGCATTTGGAAATCCTATAAATGTTGATAAGCATCTAAACCTTGCTATGTATAGCGTCTCATACAGAAAGGTACTATAATGCAAATACCGAAGTGAGACACAATGAGCCATCATTAGTTTGTTCCAAGGGATAACGATGATACTATTTTCATTTTTAAAGGTTTTTGTTACAAGTGGCTGCTGCGTACTTAGGAGGAAACGCAGCCTATCTTCTTAAATATCTTCTTAACAATTTCCATTTGTGGACAAAAAGGATTTCCAAGCCCTGAAAAAGCATTTGGAAGCACATAGCTCAAACTAGAATGAAGTCAGGATAATCCTCTGTCCTTTATTATGCAGCAGATCAAATTAGAGGATCGCAGATATCTTTATGGCTTCATAATCTGTGATTAACATATTAGTTTTAAACTGTGTGCTTTGGTTCAGTTCTTTGCAACAATGCCTATAGGCACGTCTTTGTTTGGAGCAGGTGGAGTTGAAGCAAGGGATTAAAATTAGGCAGATGTTGAAGTGCTAGGAAGAGTCTGTGGGAAACTATACTTGGAGAAATCCAGGTAGACGATATTCAGCGCTCATCCCACATCAACCGAGCAGGTTACTTTGTCATAGAAGGTGATCAGGTTTGTCAAGCACCATTTGCCCTTGGTGGATCCGTGGCAGCTTTTCCCAATCACATGCTTCGTTAACTTGTGATAGCCCCCAGGAGGATTCATTCCATACCTTTCCCAGGGACTGAAGTAAGACTGATGGGTCTATAATTTCCTGGATCCTCCTTTAAGCCCTTCTTGTAGATGGGGGTGACATTAGACTTCTTCCAGTCTTCTGGAACGTCCCCCAGTCTCCCCAGCTTCCCAAAGATTATGGAGAGTGGCATCACAACGTCAGCCAGCTCTCTTCACACCCTCAAGTGGATACTGTCAGGGCCCATCGATTTGTAGAGGTCAAGTTCACAGGCCAACGCTTCCTTCACCGACGGTGGCTCTGTGTTGGCATCAACCTGGATTTTTGTTCCAAAGGCCTGGGACCCAGCAGTGCTGGTAAAGACAGAAGTGAAGGAAGTGTTGAGGAACTCTGCCTTTTCAGCGTTGTTGGTGACTAATTCACCTCTCCTGTTTAACAGTGGGCCGATATTTTCCTTCTGTTTCCTTCATTTTCAAACAAATTGCATATATCACCCCTAGAAATATTTTAACAGTTCATTTTTTTCCTGTGGAGATACATTAAGATAATACAGATGATGGAAAATAAACATTATCAACCTGAATTCTCGCCTTCAGGGTCTAAATTAAATCTAGGAACAGTTACAACGCAACTAAATAATACATCTTATGTTTCTAATAACCTGTTAAAGTTTTGAATAGTAATAGAACTGAGGATATTAGTCAGATTGATATCATTCTTAGCTAATTAATTAAACGTCAACATTGAGCTTAAATATACTGACCCCTGAAGAATATACCTTTGACAGTAGTAACATGAAGTAGCTGGTTTACAAAGTATGACTTCTCCGAATATGTATTGGGGTCATTACTTCCATTACAAAGTGCCTGTGCCAGCTAAAATCAATAAATTCGCAGCAGTGTGGTACACCTTGAAAAGTATTGAGGAGAGAAATAATACATATGCCTATAATAAAAAGGACCTACATCTTTCTGTCGGAAGGATTCATCTTTCCATCTCTCATCCCTACTCCCTTTGGTACTGTAGTTTACGTCTCTCCGAATGTTTCTATTACAAGTAGAGTTGCAAACGTATTTCATAGACAACGATATGATCAACAAATTTCTTTCCATTTGCAAAGTTTCTGTCAAGTTTTCTTGTATTGATTTCTTATTCATACACCCAGTACTTCCAATAACGTTTTTGCATGCTGTTGTCATCAGTCTGCAAGAATCTCAGATGTGTTGGGTTTTCTGGTTCTCAGCCAGTGTTCAGCTGCCATTCTAGGCGCTGCCAGTTTTTCAGTTACCCAGCTGCTATGAGTTTTGCTGATAGGATACTTGCATCTCTTCTGTTTCGCCGCTGAAAGACACCCTTTCTGCCTGAGTTTGTAATTTCTGCCATCCTAGAATTCCCTCACAGTTTGTTCGCTCTTCTCCATAGGTCTCCCTTCCTGCCATGTCTTTTCTTTCTCCCATACTCATTCCACTTTGTCCCTTCTCTCTGCACTTCCACTTGGCACAGTCGCTTTCCTGAAATTTCATTTTCCTGCTTGCTTGTTGCATAGTTCCTCTTCTGTGTACCGCTTTGCTCTCTGCATTAATGTCAAGATTTAAAGTGCGTTGCCACAGTCAGGTCTGTTGGCCAAAAACCTCTTGACGAAAAACTAAACCAACAGATGACCAGCAAGAGAATGACAAGAATCTCTATAAAATTATGGGTGATTCCAGATGGCTGGCTAATTTGGAAAACCACCCTGTGAGAATTTTAAGACGGTGCGGTAATGAATAGTTTTTTTAGGTCCTGTTTCTCCTTGTATGAGCAAGTTCTGGGTTTTGAGCTGGTGAGCTGTATAATTGTCAACTGGGGTGTTATTTAGGACTGTGCACAGGCAGCAAAGGGAAAAAAAAGGAAGCATAGAAGCAGCAAGAGAGTTTGTCCGGGTCTCTGCATGCCTCTGCTGATTGCAAAGTTGCACTTTTACAGTCTGGTGATAATGTTGATTTGTGATTCTTAGCAAGTGTACATTAGCTGTCCAGAAGTTTACACCACAGTTGGGATTGCCAAGGGCACTTTCAGCTATTGAGTTCAATTACTTCAAGTTCTCATACAATATAGTAGCGCATTTTAGAACATCAGAAAGTGATGAACTGAAGTAATGGGACTTAGGAAGTTATGAAAAATACTTGCAGGTATGCCACAAAATATTCTAACACTCCACACCTGAATCAGCCAGTAGTTACTGGGAACAGTAATAATTGTACAATAGTACCCCTAAGCAGCAATGGAATTGCTTGTGTTGTATGCAAGTATTTGAGTTTGCGGTATATGCCTTGCTGGTGCTCCGTCTTCCATTCACCGTGTTAAGTGCGAATGTACTGAATAGTGGGGGATTAGTTGAAGGAGGTTGTCACTGTTGTGAAGGATGTATTAAGACCATAACGGAAGCCTGAGGCTTCCAGTTACTGCCACCTAATTATAGGTATCTGCAGGTGAACTTTGCGAGTAAGGGTGGAATTGGACCCAGTTACCTCGACTTAGGTGTCCAGTTCTATTTGAGATATCTTGGCATAGCCGAAGCAGACACGTAGGGCTAGTGAATGGGACCCAGCCCCAGATGGAGGTTGGAGCAGTGGAGCCAGATTCTTCCCTGTGTCTTCGAGGAAGGGGCAGAATTTGTTTTCTTAGTGCCAGTTGAGGCGGCCTAGTGCATCCCACTGATTGGAAACTAATAAATACTAATGAAGCTTACAGGTCTTCCACAGAGCCCGTGTTGTGTTTGTGTTGTGTCAACACCATGCATGTGTTCAGGGGCACCTCAGAGCTTCTCGAATGACTTTAGGTGCCTGTATTGAAGTAATCAGTTCTATACGTAGCTCTCCGTGTCCACAGTGGGAACTTGTTCATATTTAGACACCTAAATGTACATCAATGAAGAACTGAGCATATCTCACTTTCAGTACTAAGATTCCGTATCACAGCAAAAGAGGGTGGCGTTTTGTCGTGATGGATAACGAAATAGTAATATGGATGGCAGAGATCGATGCAATAACAACATGTAAAGAAAGGCAGTTTTGGAAAAATACTCTTGTACAAAGGAGAAGTGATGAAGCTTGCAAGGTCTGTTGGATGAGTAGCAGATTCAGAGGTAGAGTGGAAACCATACTTAAGTGGTTTCCTTTTAGCTTCTGCCTAATGCACTCATCTTGCTTTCAGGTAATGCTTTCTTTTCCCGTGATTCCTCGACACTGTTCTGTAACATCTGTAGTGGCAATGTTCTGACCCCATTACTAAAGAGGGCAGAGTAGAGGTTAACATTATTAAATCTTCTTTCTTTGATTTTTTTTTTTTAGAGACTTGGGGATATTTTAGTTCAGATTGTGACACTAGCAGGTGACCTCGACTATACATGAGCTGGTGGGTTAACCCTGGCCAGCAGCCAGATGCCCACCCTGGCCTCTTGCCACAGAGTCCCCCCCCGCGGCCCCCCCAGCTACCAAATCCTTGCCACCCACTCCCAATACAGGCAGAAACAGGAGTTTCTTTTTTCGCGCCAATGAAGGAATTACCATTCTTCCCTGCTGTCTGGAGCTGTCTGAAGATCGAGTTAACCCCTTCCCTACTTTCTCTTCTATCAAGTTAACCCCTTCCCTACTTTCTCTTCTATCTCTACTTATTGTTTGACCTTCCTCTTTGGAGGTGAGGAAGTGGTGTGAGTAAGTAGGGTTTGATGAACGAAGCAAAAGAGACGGGGAAATTAGAGAGACTGAGATCAGCGGTGACGTACTGTTTGCAAGAACGGAAGGGAAGAGGTGATCATCGTGACAATGTACATGCCACGTGTGCAGGCTTACTCTCCTCTTTATACTGGCCTGTGTTGTGCTGTGCAGGCTTACTCTCCTCTTTATACTGGCCTGTGTTGTGCTGGCGGTACCCTTCTCCCCAGAAATACGTTCACTAGCAGTTAGGAAGAGAAAGGGAAATCTGGGGGTCTTCCCTCTAATCGCAGAGCAACAAAGGAGCCTCGCATGAGGTGCTGAAACAGATGCCGAAATAAAGGAACTACGGGAAAATAGTATTTGTAAAGGAGCTTGTTAATGGATGAAACAAAGTCTCTCGGCTCTTTCTTAATATTTGTAGTTCTCTGCCAGAATTCCCAGCAAGCAAAGGCCATTTCAGACCTTCATTCATTGATGGGCCTTAGAAATAGAGTATTTTTAAAAATCTACTTCTTAATTAAAGCTATAATAACCATATTGGATTCTCAAGAACGTAACAAGGAGTATCCCTAATGCAAGTACTCTTAAGCCCTGCCTCACAGCACTGAGGGGAGTCGTAAGTCGGGTTTGCACGGAGAGAAGAGGAGGACGTTGCTCTCTCAGTATTGCTGCCCGTGTGGCAGTGGAAAATGATTAATCATGAATCTCTTTTGAGAGAGCTTTAAACTTAAAATCTTGAACTTCAATCTTTTGAATTAAAACCAAACCAAACCAAAACAAATTTTGAGCTACTTTCCAAAATGTGAACACCAGAACTCATGTAAAATTTCAGTAATGTTGTAAATGTCTTAATACGCCCACAAGTAGTATTTGCTATCTTAGCTGCAGCATCATTCTTGAAGTACATGTTTAGTTGCTCATTTACACTTAATTTGAAGCTCTTCTCAACTTCACTGAATTCCATTGAAATTCTTCTGTTGTGTGGGTATAATCTGCATTCTGTTTTGAGATGCAACATTGAATTTAAACCTCTGAAATTCACATTGCTCTAGATATTCCAAATTACCGAAGGATCTAAGTTTTCTTTATATTTGACCTATTTCTTCATTGCTTTATGTCTCCAACAACTTCGGATTATCTACAAATGTTTTCTGTACCAATTTTTTAACTAGCAAACATTTGTTCTGGGATGATTTCTGATATTAGACTGTCAGAAATACCTAGAAAACCACCCCCAAGTTGAGGAATACTAAAATATAGTAAAGCAGAAATAAATGATTTTTTTTTTCCAAATAAATACATTTTCTCTACTTATGGTGTATCATTTAGGTGTGTTTCTGTAAAAATATTCCTATATTTATCCAGTTTGGCTGTGGAAGTACTTTGTATTTATCTAGAAAATAACTTATGAGAAAAAAATTTAAAATCATATGAAAAATCTGGATTTTTTTTAGTCAGCTGTTTAAAATTCAAAATTTCAGATACTTGAATATGTACGCAACACTGAGTACTAGAACAGTTTGCATGTTTAATCATCTTCTTTACTGCATTAAGTTACCTTACTGACAGCAACAGTATGTTTATGTACATGTAGGAAAAGGGCTAATAAACTTCAGTTTGAATCTAGAGGCAATAAAACACCCCACGAGTACAGCCATTGCTTTTTTGCTGGTTGTGCCTTAAAATGTATTTTTTTGATTACATCTTTCACTAGAGTATTTCAGCATCAGTAAGTTAGTCATTTATACCAGCTGAGGATGCAGCCTGTGGTCTCAGGCGATAGCTGGCATTTTCTCCATACTCTCCGAGATAATACAGGGAACTTCAGTCATTTACTTTTCACACTAGCAGGATTTTCCCATCAGTAGCTTTACAAGGTTATATGTTTATAATCCTTCCTCACTTCTTGAACATAATTTTGCTCTTAACGCTAATGCCGAATCTTCTTGTAAGGATTGTCTTCGTCTTTTGTTACAGGGGCTTTAAGTAGGGTAATAAAATCTAGTGATGTGGTCATTGTCGTATCCTAAAAGCCTATAGTCAGACAACTTCTGCCAGAAGTGAAATTGGAAGCATTATCAATGATGATGTTTTCGAAGATAAGATGGGTTTAATTATGTTTTATAAGCACCGATGAGAAAGAAGAGTACTTGTTAACTACCATTTCATCTCATTTATTCACTACACTTCCTCCAGTGTACTGTATATGTTTCACAGGAAGCTCTCCAAAGACAATATTTTGAAATTAATTATTGTTATGACTTAGTCTTTTTACTTTTAAAAAAGTAGCACTGCCGAGAATCCCTGGACTTCCCAAGGGCGCAGTACTGGGAGGTCTTCTCATGCAAGGAGGGTCGCAGGACAATAAGAGCGCAGCTTGCACTTTGCTATGCGTAAAAACCCTACAGGAGGAAAAGGAACAGTGAAAAACTACCGCTTTATCTGCTTGCTGGTCCATCTGATTCACGTCCCATGACAGTAATTCCTCTGCCTCCTTGTCAACAAAGAAGAACTGGTTTATTTTGTTGGATTTGATTTTTGTGTATTGGGGATGCACTTCGTGTTTGGGTTTTTTTTTCCTTTTCCCCTGAAAACACTAGGTCCATTAACTGTTGTCTGGTGAATATCCATGTTACTGTCTTTATGTTCTTGTGGTGGGTTGACCCTGGCTGGACACCAGGTGCCCACCAAAGCCGTTCTATCGCTGCCCTCCCCAGCTGGACAGGGGAGAGAAAATATAAGAACAGACTCGCGGGTCGCGATAAGGACAGGGAGAGATCACTCACCAATTACTGTCATGGGCAAACCAGACTTGACTTGGGGAAAAATTAATTTATTACCAGAGTAGGATAATGAGAAATAAACCCAAATCTTAAAACACCTTCCCCCCAGCCCTCCCTTCTTCCTGGGCTCAACTTCACTCCCGATTTCTCTACCTTCCCCCCCCTCCAGCAGCGCAGGGGGACGGGGAATGGGGGTTGCAGTCAGGTCATCATACATTGTCTCTGCCGCTCCTTCCTCCTCACACTCTTCCTCAGCTCCAGCGTGGGGTCCCTCCCACGAGAGACCGACCTTCATGAACTTCTCTGGCATGGGTCATTCCCACGGGCTGCAGTCCTTCAGGCACAGCCTGCTCCAGCGTGGGTCCCCCACAGGCCCACAGCTCCTGCCGGGAGCCTGCTCCAGCGTGAGCTTTCCCATGGAATCACAGCCATCTCTGGGGGCATCCCCCTG
>JANZLQ010000008.1:7487034-7515037 GCA_026212715.1 Elanus axillaris | reverse complement strand
TCCTCCTCCTGCCCTCACCTGGGGGCTGCAGGGCTGGGGCTCTCGCATCTTCTCGCTCCTCTCTGCGGCTGCAATTGTCGTTGTGCGGGTTTTTTTCACCCTTCTTAACTCTGCTCTCCCAGAGGCGTTACCACCATCGCTGACGGGCTCGGCCTTGGCTGGCGGCAGGTCCGTCTTGGATCCAACTGGTATTGGCTGTGTCAGAAATGGGGGAAACTTGTAGCAGCTTCTCATAGAAGCCACCCCTGTAGCCCCCCCGCCGGTACCAAAACCTTGCCACGCAAACCCAATACAGTTCTACATTATAAAGCTTGCAACAAAAGGTCTAAAATCCTCAGATAATATAAAAAATTTAGCAGGGATAAAAATCCACTGGGGACTAACAGTAAGTCAAAGCTTTGGTTTTTCTTCTTATAGCTGGGTAAGTGGGTTAAATTTTAGATTGTATCTTCGCAAAATACTCCCAGTGCATTAGTTTATACAGTGCTCTTCAGAAGTACACTGCCTTTGCCAGAAGCTCACGTTGCGTGGGCTAAGGAGGAATGGTGTCAAAGTAGGAGGGACACAAAAAGAGACCTTTCCACCTGACTTTAGATGTTGGCATTGTAGACTAACAGGGCGGTAACTGTGAAGGCCATTTAAAGGAAAGAAAGAAACTCTTCGTAAACACTGTTGACCTGGTCAGCATTAGGATGAGATGCCTGCTTCTCTCCACTGTCTAGAAAAAGTGCCTAGGATGAATTCCTTAGAGGTAGATGTCTATGGTATGAACATGGGGACAGATAAATTCCCCTTCAGAACATCTGTCAATTTACACTGATGAAAACACAACACTTCATTAATGCTAACTGATATTTTGCATAAATAGAGGCAAATATACGTACATAACCTACATTTTTTGCTATCATTTAAGGAGATATTTTTCTTCTAACTAAAAATTCTATTTAAAGATGAGTGCTTCTGAAAGTCAGTTTTCAGCTTGTTTATGGGAGGAGTGATTGAGTTGAGCAGTTTCTGCATTTAATGACAAAATAACGTAAAGTTGTAATATTTTAATTCTAATGTAAGCTTACTTGGTAAAATATTTTAAATATGATTGGAATGCATAAGGAAGATACTATTAAATGAAATGGAAATATTTTAGTAACACAGAAGCACTAGTTACTAAATGACTTAGTCTATTTAGGAAACTAAACCAAGATCCATGCTGTGTTTCAGGATATGTAAAACTTTACAAGCTCCTCATTTTCAAACATTTATATATTGAATTAAACGCAGTATGAGTGTAAACATATCACCAAAGTTTGTATGACTTGCATCTGCTGAAAACTGAAGGCCATGAGTCAAGTATATACCAAGAAAATGCCGTGCTGAACTTTGAATTTGAAAAGATATGTCAGCAGATTGTGAATTTTTTAAAACCCATTTTCTTTTCCGATAGTTTTTGAGAGAAAGGAATTTTTTTTGATATGGAATATTTCTAAAGTAGAATGTTTGAATTGAGTACAACAACTTAAGTTCCATGATACTATCTGATACTTACAGAAGGTAGTAATAGTAGTCTTCAAACAGGGACTATGAACTGAAACATGCTTTAGGAAAGCCATTACTCCGATTGGTAATGCCATTCCTGTGTAGATAATAGATACCAGAGGTCATGTTTTTAAAGTAAGTTTATTGTAATAGACATGTCCGCCAATCTGCAGTTTCTTCAACAGTTACTGAGTTTAATTTGTGTTCTGAGTTGACAATTTCCAAGAACAGCAATTTTCAAAATGTCTTCTGGGTGAGTATGAAGTTATGGTAAAGCCTCATATATCTCAATGATCAGATGCTATTTATAGAATATTTCTGATCTGTCAAGGGTAATCAGAACCCCTACAGCAGGAAAAAAAAAAATGTGTAGCTCCTCCCAAGCCTTCCTGGCTGTCCAGGATAAACAGGGTATGAACCAAAGGCCGCGGAGGTTATGAGAAGGATTCCCCTATACCTCAGCACCTTGGATTTGGCTTGCTGCCCCTTGCCTCATCAAAACTAGCTGCGTATTTTAATTAAGGTTTGTTCAATGGCAAGAGGCCTTTCTGTGTGATGAAGAAGAGAAAGTAGCAGCATTACTTCTGCAGCAGGGCCTGCTTTGCTATCCAGACCATTCTGAGCTATTCATCTTTCAAGAGCTATTTCCAAGCCAAGTAAAATAGTCGTAGCGCTAACAGAGGCATTGGTTTTCTTGTCAGACTGTGACATGTGTCTAGTTCTGGAAAAAGGGGATAATAGGTGAATGTGGAGTCTTCCTTCTCTAATTCCTTTGGACCTTCCTTGGCCGCCTGGTTGGCAGCTGGCGAGGTTCTGGGTTGGGAAGGAGCGTAGGTATCTAGTTCAAGCCTGGCATTGATGGTTCGTGATTGATTTTGCCGTTTTAGAATGACAGAATCATACAACAGCCCAGGTTGGAAGGGACCTCAGAAGACCACCTGGTCCAGCATTTTTAGTAGAATCCCAGATTGCTCCACTTGATCTCTGTAGACCTGTAGTGCTGATCCTTATCAAAAACACTGCTGCTGACTGATAATTTCCTACCGCTTGTTGAAAAGACTGAGACTGCTTTCTAGGGCAGCACCGAAGATCTTCTCGTAGAGTCACAGAATGGTGATTTTCCACCCCAGACTGTCGAAGCATGGCCCTCTGAAGCCTGTGGTACCCAAGCTGACCCAACACAAGTTGGTAGCATGATACAAGATTGTGTAGCAGCACATGGCCGTACCACTATCTTCTAAGCCACAATTATTCTCATTAACAATTATGTACTGTAAACTGGCAACTACATAAATGGTAAGAAAATAATTAGTTGCGAAATGTAACTACACATGTTTTAACTTCCTTCAAACAGTACTACTGGGTAGAAATATTCTTGTCTGATTTTAAATACAATGAGCAGAAGTATAGAAAGATTAAGTGCTTTGTCCAAGGTGACATGACACTGCAGGTCCTTGGCAGATCCATATCCAGGACCCAGTTAACCCAGGAAACAGTTACAGTGAGTCCCAGATAAGTTTTCTGCGCAAGTGAAAGACCAGAAAAGAACTAACAGAGTTGAAATCCCTTACAATAGATATATATTTTAAAGTAGATTTAAAACAAACTTGTAGGTAACTATTCCTTTAAGACATACGAACTTTGAAATAAGCAATAACGTGATAGTCACAATCAGAAAGCTATACAAGAGAAAACTGATTGTTAAGCTTATGTTTACAATAAACGTGCAGGCTTGTGATACAGCAAGAGAGAAAGTCTGCAGGATTAATAATGGTCGCTAATAGTATGCTTTCATATGATTTATGTGACATTATGTTGGCTGTAATAACTTTATTATGCTCTGTACCTTGTTTTGGGGAATATTTGCATAGAATATATAAAATGCAAAACAATATCATATGAAAGTAGCTTTCAGAAATTATTCAGGTCCTTTTTCTTTTTTTTTTTTTGGTGTGCTTTTGTATATTGCATAAGAATAAATATACTCACATTTGTGAGTGTAGTGTATCATTATACAATCCAAGTATTTCTGTAAAATGGATTCCAGAATACTAACCAAAAGATTAAAAGCATACTTTTTTTTTTTTTTTTTTTTGTGGTGACTGAACTAGGAACAAGAAAGGTGCATTTACTGCATTGATTAAGTTGCAAATGGAACAATTATTTTAGATTATGAAAAAAATCGGGTTTTATCAGTATTGTTTACCTAGAAATCATTGTGGAACTCTTACACCTGCTAAATAGAAAGTTCCCTAAATCCTTAGTACAAATAAAAATATTCAGCCACAAAACCGTGTAGGAGCTGAAATTAAAAGGCTGGTGCTGTCTGATGGATGAGAAATTTATAGCGTACTAAATATATGTTTACTTTTAATTTTCTTTCTTGATTATGTCATTACTGAAGAGAACACAAATAATATTTTCTTTATGTAGTCTGGGCCAGTGAATGAAAAATCTACCTGCTTAGGGATCATTCTCACTCTCTTCCCAAACACCAATAAAAGGCTGAACATTTTTTATAGTTAGTGTGGTTTTCAGTCAGATACGCTTCCTAATAATTGTTTTCATGTCAGCTGTGCGTCTTCTCACTTGGTTTGTTCGAAGGTTTCTAGCATGGATCTTGTTCATATATGGCCTGACAATAAATTGGTTTAAGGAAGGAAAGAGGCATCTGATCTCATTGATAAAAGCTTGTTGGTTTTATTAACAGCTGAATCCTTCAGCTGCTCCGGATGAATGCTGCCTTAATTCTCGGGCCATTTTACTGAAATGAATAGGCTTTCCTCCTGAAAGAAGATGACAAATATGTTAGAAAGCAGACCTTAATTTTGCCTGATCAGATGAAAATATATCATTTGTTTTATACTTATTACTCTAATTCCCCAAATGTTTTTGTGAAATAGCAATAAACCATACATCTTTTAACAGATTTTACTGGTGCGCATATATGCTTTGCATGTATATTTGTGCAATTAGCTGCTGGCGCTGGGCAGTAAAATGGCTATTACATACTCTCCTTTCCATATGGGAATGAATTTCCGAATTAAATGTAGCTTATTGCAGAGGAAATGTGCCCATCCACCGGCAGAAAAGCGTCATCTGTAGCAATGACTCTGCTCCTCGGCGGAGCCGGGCACAGCGGCCAGCAGCAACACCTGGGAAGCGCAGAAACACGGGCAGGAGGAAAAGGCTGGTCCAGGCAACACAGAAAGAGCATTTATTCCCTTCGAAGTAGAGTGTGCGTGTCTCTGAGAGACAGAGCGCTTAGCGGGGTGGGGGTGGTTATTATTTCACTTCTGAGATCACATACGAGAAGAAGAGTTAAAACATACTCGACCCCAAGGAGAAAGGAGAAGAAAGTCCGTGCAGTTGACACCCATCTACAAAGGGACCAGAAAATGGACTTTAAGGACAGGGAGCAGAACCTGCCGGCGTGTCTGCATCCAGCCTCTGCTCTTCTACAGGTCTCTAGACCAGCGGCACTTACAAAAAACCATGCACTTACCCTAATACTGAGTTAGCCTATACTGTCTAAGTCTTGGCCTTCAGAAGGTTTTATGCCTTTTTCTGAAGCTACTCCGCTCTGGTTTGTCAAAAACAGTGCCCCTAATTTACGCCGGTAACTCCTGAAAAACTTTCCTCCATCAGGAGTCCTCAAGCCACTGACCTCAGCTGCTGCTCCCACCGAATGCAGGGAACTACGCCGCTGTGAATCCCCCGTCTTCTTTTTCTTAGAGGAATGCATTTGGAATAGGAAAATGTGTGGGGTTTACTTGACACTGTTCTCATTTTTATGCTACTTCTGCAGACATTTTATGCTGAAAAAAACCTGTATCACACTAATGAACAGATGAGCTGAAGCACGTCAGAAATGATGCGCAGATCCAGCGATGGGGTAACCACTGTTTCTTAGCCTTGCATAATAAACTTTGTAGCGGTGTTATTTTTTGAAATTACGAGTTGAGCGCTTGTGCTGACAATACCGACAATGTTTGTCAATAGAAATCCTGCTTTGATACATCCAGCCTGACATAAGGCTGAGTGGTTCGCAGGATTAGAAATGGGATAAAGATGAGTAACCTTCGCATTCCTGATTCAGGGAGGTTGTGGTGTTAGTACCTCTTAATCGGTATGCTAGAATTTGGTGTTGCGGCTGATTTGCAGTAGAAGCTGTTTTTTATAGGCAAATGCTCATATCACAACTTACAAGTTTCTCAGACAGCTGAGTTCATTAAATCATGGAAATGTAAAGCTCGAATTGACTTGAAGAGATCATCTAATTCATCACCTATACTGAAAGCAGGATCAAGTACATCCATATGTGACAGATGCTGGTGTATATTCTGTTCTTAAAGTGAGCAAGCTTTTCCTGAGACCAGACATAAATCTTCTTTGCTGCAAATTAAGGTAATCTCTTCTTATCCTCCATGCCCACAAGGAACAATGGATCGTCGTGTTTTCTATGCCAGCTTCTGCCCACCCTCGTCAAATGCCTCTCCCCTTGCCCCTTCCCGCTGCCACTTCCCCTCTGCTGCAGCTGATGGGCTCCTTTCAGCTTTCCGTCATTAAAATGACGAACTTGGCTCTTTTCGTATCTTCTTGCTTCCATTTGGGCTCTCCAATTTGTCTAGACTAACTTGCCCCAAAACACTGACAGGTCTCTGGAGAAGGTCCGCTGGTGCTAAGTAGAAGAAAGCAAGTACTTCCAGTGTCTCCTATAAAATATTTGGTTGTTAACAAATCCAAAGCGATACCGCTTTTTTCCTGCAGCGGTGTCATGTGCCGTTAGCGATAACTCACATACGTTTAGGGATCCATTATAAACTCCCAGACCCTTTCTGTCGTACTGCTGAGTTTCCAGGCTGTTGTCAATTTGGTATTATATTTGACGCCCCCTTTTTAAGTATCAGACTTAGGACTCTATCAGTAGATTTCTTTGGCTCTCCAGGTTCACGTGGCGTTCTGGTTGTCTGCACAATTATTTAGAAACTTCCCCAGAGTCATGCCGTGACCTGTGAGTGCTGTAAGCCAAGTCTCTTCTGTCCCACTCTTCAGACGACCGGATGAAGCTGCGTCCAGGACAAATTTCTGTAGAGTTACAGTTGCCCGTCGTCCCACAGGTCATTAAATGAAACGTCAGCAGCATTTCATGTGCTGTTTTTCAACATGTTTTGCACCATCTGAAGCTCAACTCGCATGTCCTGCGTAGACCTTAGGTCTGTTTGAGACATTCTGTGTTTTCTGCCCGGCTTCCAGCTGCTAGATCTCATGGTCCAGCAGGGTGGGGTGCTCCCAGAAGGTCTGTGCCATATCCATGAGCCTTGTGTCAGGAGACTTGCATGTGCCTGGGCACCTCTCTTATTCCCCATGGCTTTTTAGATGTTACCGTAGACTATTGCCTTATCCTTCCTTTTACCTCTGACCCTATTGCAAAAACAAATCTTTGGTATGACCACACTTCTGATTTCTCACAGTGTCAAAATCTAAATAAACATGTAAAATTTGCCTGTAGGCTCTTCGTACTGGATTTCTTCAGACCTAGCTGTAGTCTTCCGTATTGATTTTGAGAGATTTGGCATGTTTTCTTGTTTCCCTCGGAAGTAGACAGAAAAACAATCCTCACCTCCAGGTTTCTTTCCTTACGTCTTTTGTTAAGATCCATCAGTAAAGATCTCGCAGACAGTATTCCATTAATTTGTTGGAGTCACATTAATTCAAAATAAAAAACAATTTGGCGTAGCAATTAGAAATAAACTTTTTGGTTTTATCTCCTCAGCTGTAAAGGGAAATCACTGTGTCCAAAACATGACAGTAACCCAAGTGGAATATGGTTAGATTGCGGTGTCAGTATGTACAGAAATGTCATATATAAGTAAAAGATTGCGATACCAGCATTGTATAAATTTCTATTTTTCTGATTTTAGTTTTTCTTTACCTTTACAAAGGATCAAGTGCTTTCAGAAGAGATCCTTTCAAACTAATATAAGCCCTGTGTAAAGACAGTCAGCAAAGTTGATAAGGATAATTTTAGAAATGAAGCTGAGTGGCTCGGTTTTTGCAATGAAAGAGATGTGTAACTTCAATAAATGAGAACATTTATATTTGGCTTGCGGGAAGAATCATTTGATTTAGTTGAGGCAGTTGTTGCTGATCTTACAGTTTCATTTTTTAATATAAATTGAAACATTTCCAGTAATGACATACATGTTGATATTAAACCTTTTACTGAAGATAGTAATCATATTGATATAAACACATTGCACAAGGACAGTAATACTTGGAAGTAGCGTATTTTATGTTAATCCAAAATGGATAGCTAGAAGTAAGTTGAAAACCCTTCTTGGGTATCATTTTTCAACATTATTTGAAATAATGGGGATTGTTTGAACCTTTTTTATCAGTATGGCTCCAGAATATATGCATTCATTTTAGTTCCCTTTGAAGATGATTGCCACAGGAAATTAGTCTTTATTATTACATTGGCCTTATGCAGCAGAATAAAGCTTGAAAAAACAAAGTTCAGAAAAGAAAAAAAGTACTTGGCTTACTACATCTTCATTTTTTCCTCAATTTTTTTTTTTTTTCAATGGAGACCATTGGTTAACTTCTGGCTAAATGACTTCCTTCTCACTTAGCAGTGTTTCTAAATTATGTTTGGGATTAAATGAACTAGCATAGATAGGGTAGATACTACTGAGACTTAGAAGTTGGATATGGATTTGTATTGGGTCTGGCTGAGATGGAATTAATTCTGCCCACAGCAGCATTTAAACATTTAAATGAACTCCTGTTATTGAACCTGAGAAATCTTTGTCAAGCACTGGGATTTGCCATCCACGTAAAGAAATTTTTACCTTCCCAAATAATTTTGTTTTGCATTCAAGAGTTAAACCTCCATGTAAACCAAAAAAAAAAAAAAAATCGGACGAACATCTGAAGGAAAAAGCATGTTTGCTCCTTTGTATGTTTTAAGCGATGGCTGAATTTTGTTTGCAGTATCTGTATTGTTTCTGCCAAAAACCAACTGTTTACAGACATTTTAAAGCCCCCGTACAACAGACACTAAACAACACATCTGATTGCTGTAAATTACCAAATTCTGAGGACCTCTCCATAATGTGCTGGGGAAGCTTTCGTGAGAGAAAAGAGGGAGACTACATGTAGTTCAAAGGACAACCTCTAGCTTGCCAGTCCTGATTTGAACTCTGTGAGCTGCAGTGGAAAAATGTGATTTATGACTGATGAAAATGGATTAATGCTGCTGTACCCAGAGGTATCCAACAATCATTTTGTCTGTGGAGATACCAGACTGCACGGTCAGTCCGTTGCTGTTGGCGGTGGGATAGAGAGCCCGTGGGATGCGCCTTGTCCTGGTGGAGAGTTAAGAGCCTCACGGGCCGTCTTCAAGTTGCTGGGTCCACCCTCGCCCCCCGTCATTTACTTTGACTTGTGTTGTCATTTATTTCCAGTGGTTGGCAAAAGGTTTGCAAAATATCTAAAGCTGTATATGCGTGAGGAAAAAAGTAGCTTCGCGTGATGCTTCCTAAAAAACCCACTATATCATGGCCTTATAGACCCTTTATTCTGGTTCCAGTGCTGAAGTGAATATTCAGTTTTACAGAGAAGATAAAGCGTCTTTTTACAGCAAAGGTAATTATGCATTTTAGGTATGGGTGCCTCAGCTATACATTCTTCGTGTGAGAGTATGCCATAGAGATTCTGTTTTAACAAAGATACTTCAACAGTAAAGTCTTCTTTCCGCTGTTTTACTATTGGTTTGGGTTTCAGACGAAAGTTAGAAAATTAAGTTTCTCTTTGCCATAACAGGAACATTTCTGTGATGAATCTTTAACATACTAGCCTCTGGCAGGTAATGCAGTTGCCTGGAGGAAATTTTAAAAGCTTTTTAAAGTGCAGTGTTAGAGTAGATGGTTTGCAGTATCCCGGTTTCCCTTTTAAGACTGACTCAGAAATGTACAATGTTCAGTCATTATGCACAAGAATATATGCTAGTTTACCTCTAAAGCAGATGAGGTTATATAGAACGTGTGAAGCAAAAAATTCAGGCAGGCAACTAGGAACTTTGTAGAAGTGCTTGGAACAGAGAGGAAAAACGGGAAGAATAAAGAGAGAGTGATCTTCTCATAATGGAGACAAACTCGATTAGGCTCAAACCAAGTTTTGTACAGTGAGTTGCAAATAAGGGTGACAAAAATTTCACTACATTTACAATTCCAATACCATTACCTGTCCATTGAAAATTAGAAGTTGATGAATGTGACCTCCCTGTCTGTGGGATGAGGATGTTTTGTGAACAACAATTTGAATTATCCAAAGCGTAAATTTTCAGCTAATGGCAAACTCCAGCCACGGGCTAGAAGAGGAACACAGCAAGATGTGGAAGGGCTTGCTTGCAGAAAAACTAGTTAGGCAACAGTGATGCAGGGCAAGGAAGAGACGGGGTGTATTCAGTGCCTTCCTTGTGCTGGATCTGTGCTGGCGAGGCGTATTGCAGGTCTATCAGGCAGAGGAGCAAAGTCTTCAGGGAAAGGTACGGTCCGCCACAGATCGGGATCAAGTTAAGGACTTTTCAGGTGAGCTGGACAGGCACAAATCCATGGTGGGCAGCTGGCTGATGTTATTGTGAGGTCGCTGTATTTTTGAAAGGTTATAGCAGCTGGAGGACATCCCCATGAGAGGAAGGCGAATGTTACATCCGTTAAAGAAAAATAAATGGGAAAGAGGATCTGGGAAGCTCTACACCAATCAGTTGCACCTCAGCCCCTGGAGAAAAGGTGGAGCAAGCCATTGTGGCAACCATTTACAGATACATGAAGACAAGAAGATGGATTTGGCCAGCACAAATCACATTTGATTAGCCTGATTGCCTTGCATGATGAAATGGCTGTCTCTGTGTACAAGAGGAGAGCAACGGTTGTCCTTTACCTGAATTTTGGCAAGGCGGTCTAAGCAGTATGCCAGTAGCCAGATCAGGGCAGCGTGGCCTGGAGGGGTAGACTTTGGGGTGGGGGGAACATGGCTTGAACCGTCAGGTTGCAAAGGCTGCAATGAGCAGTGCCAACGTCCTCCTGTCTGCTGTCTGAGAGGTTTTCCTCAGGGCTGAGACTCTTTAACGTCCTCGTTGGCATCTGGGTGATGGGATAGCACCTGCAGGCGACAGCGAGGCGAAGGGAAGGCGGCTGACAGGCTGGAGGGCAGGGCCGCCGTTCGGAGGGGTCGCAGCAGGCCATGGGAATGGGCCTACAGGGATCTCGTGCAGTTAAAGACCGAGGCCTGCACCTGGATCGGCGTAACCCCACGCAGTAACGGACACGGGACCAACCGCCGCATTGCAGCTCTGCAGAGGAAGGACCTGGCGTCCAGGCCGATAACAACCTGTGTGGGAAGCTGTGGTGGACTTTGGCAACGCTGCAGGCCAAGAGCCTGCTGGGTTGCGGTAGGAAGTCCATAGCCTGCTGGTGACAGGGACTGATCGATCGCTCTGCTTGACACCGGTCAAACTGCATCTGGGAAACCGCGTCCAAGTTTGGAGCCTCCGGTAAGGAATACTGGCAAACTGGACAGTGTCCACCGGAGGGCCGTCGAGACTTTTGGGAGGCTGGAGAATGATGTACAGAGATAAGCAGAGAGAAACGGTTTGTTCGGCCTGGATAATAAAATGCTGAGGGCCATCTGACTGCAGTTCGCCTGTAGGACATTGTAGAGAAGATTAAATTAGACTCTTTCAGAAGCGCGTAAGGGCAGGACAAGAAGCAACCGTCACAAACTGCAATACAAACGTTTTCAACTGAGTATAAGGAATAACGCCAATTTAGAGCATAAGCGCTTTAGTGTAAGAAAAAGCTGACTAGAGAGTTGGTGGAGTCAACTTCAACCTCTTCCTTGGAGATTTTCAACAGTCCGCTGACTCGAAGCCTGAGCAACCTGGTCCAGCTTGGGGATTTGCCTTGTCCTGAGCAGAAGCTTGGACTAATCGCTTCCAGAGGTCCCTCCCAACCTCCGTTGCTCTGTGGTTCTTTGAAGGCAGCTAGCAGGGAGCCCCTAGAAATAATGTAGTTGAAAATACAAGAGGGGTTTACTCTCACTTGCTTTAACCTGCTTAGTGAGGACATAAAGTGATTTATTACATCAAGGAACAGAAAGTGCAGATCATAATAAACCCAATAAATTATAAGAGAACAAACTAGTAGGGCTGATGAGTCAGATCTCATTGCAAATAAATCTAAGGGAAAAACGTTACAAGCACTGGCAGTTCCCCCTAGAAATTATATTGAGGGGAGAAGCACAAACTGTCTCAATACTTGTGAAGCTTAGAAAGTAGCTCCCTTAAGTATGCCTTGACTTCAGTGGCCTAAGGTCCAGGAAAAAAACCCCAAAACTCGGAAAGCGGAAACTAGGTCAAATTACCAAATTAGGGTAAATGAAGTAGTACTAATATGAAGGGTGACAATCTGGAAATGCCAAGATGCAGAATTATGCATGGCATAAGGAAGGACATAAAAGGAAACTAAAAGTCATTTTATAAACACATTAATAATAAGAGCAAGGAAAAAAAGTTTGATATGCTATCAAACACAGAAGGAGAGAAGTTGAAAAATGGTATTAAACCTGCAAAAATGTTTAATATCTTTTTCAGTTTTCCTCAGCTGGAGCTGCTGTGCTCAGTTAATACAACTCCTAAGCCTGAAAAAGGGCTAAGAAGTCAGATTGGAATGATAAAGGAGCTTCTGAAAGAGCACATAGAGAAATTAGATATTTTTAAATGAGCTGGTTTAATGAAGTTTATTGTATAGTATTTAAGTAACTAGATGAAGCATTCTCAAGATCCATTAGCAGTTCTGTGTTGTGGCGAATGGAGGAAGTTTCAGAAAACTCGAAAAGAGCTGACTCAGTGTCTGCCTTTATAAAGGAGAGGAAGGAAGAGCTGGGGAATTATAGACCCATCGGCATAATTTAAATTTTGTAAAAAAAAAATACTCGAACAAATAATCAAATCAAATGAACTGCAAGCACCTGTAGAATAGCCGGGAGACGAGTCATAGCCAAAATGAATCTATCAGGGAGAAATTGTGTCATATCACTCTAATATCCTTTGGTGACAGAATAAGAATTCTTGATAAATAAATCTTCTGACATTATCTCACATGATATTTTCATAAGAAAGCATTAAAAAAAAAAGAAATTAGACTACTATTATGTGAGTGTGTAAGTAGTAGGGAAACTATGCAGAGTATATTGTTCCCTGTCAAGCTGACCTGTGTTCTGTAGGAATCTGTCCTTGATCTTGTACTATCGCACATTTTTAGTAATGACATGGACAATGGAATTAAGACTAGTCTAATTAAATTTCCACCAAAATGGGTGGGAGGGGAGGACAAGCTGAATCAGCAAGCAGGATGAGAACTCAAGAATTGGTAAGTTAAAAAAAAGCACCAAACAACACAATACTGTGATGACAAAGGCAAGTTCTTATTTTAGGTGAAAAAAATTCCTGATACAAAAAATACAGGGAGAAACATGTTTAGAATTGAACCTTGGATGACCTGGGTTTGTCCTTTACAGTCACTGATGTTATTTGTTATTTCTGTGTTTGTAATAGTAATTCTTGGTCTACTTTTTTTAAGAAAAGTTTCAAATAATCTAAATGAGATACTTTTAAAGTACATAGTTCATTATGAAGGTAAATGTGTGCAAATTTCATACAGATACTCCCGTATCCTTAACTTTGATCTCTTTACAAAGGTGTTGCTAGTAAGAAAGGTAGAGCTTACAATTTTGAATTTTAGGAAGACACTCTTTGCCTCTTTCCAAAACTTAGAATCCAGTACATTTTCATTCTACCTTCATAACTTCTTGATTTCTAGATAATAATTGTAATTTGTCACATGCTCCTCTGGAACAATTGGGCCTGGTTTATACTCCACGGTCATGAGTTTAGACTACAGTGTCATAATAATATTTTTGGTAACTAATCAAAAAAAAATCATTCAGCTTTTATAATGTTTTCAGCCAAGAGTTTTCTCGAATATATTCCTGAGAAATGTTAAGGGCCCAGTATTTTTATCAAATGCTTATAGATGCTCTAGAAGCTCTAGTGGATGCAAACCCAAATTATAGGCCATGGATTTTCATCATTAGTAAAAGACTGTAATGATCTTCTGTATGAGTTACAAACCCTTTGGAAAGGAATCATTATTAAAGTTGTTAAAAAGATATTTTTATAGATGTGGTTATTGTAGGCTCTTTATTGTTTAAATTTTTGTTAACATTGCCTCACATTTTCCATTTCTAGACAGATAATCTTTTTGCATTTATTTTTTCTGATTTTCATACTGTAGCCATCTTCACCATAGGTTGACAAAGTGTATTTTCAAGAGATATCTTGTATGAAACGCAAAAGGGAGAGTAAATACTGCTTATTTAGTTCATCTAGATTAAAAAAGGTGCATCAGATAAAAGGATACAATTTATTGGAGCTCTTAAATTCTATTGAAGCTAAGCTAACTTTACTCCGAGTAAACTAAGAAAACTTCCAAACTAAGAATTCTGTGATCTCTGCTCAAAATACAAAGGACCTAATAATAAATTTAGAAAAGAGGCGTTATCTCTGGTTCATATTTGTTAGTTAAATACCACTGTGTTCTTTAAGAGGAGAACAAAGGCAATGAAGATCCAAATACTTTATCACAGACAAAGCACTTGGCTCTAAATGCTCCAGATTCGCAGCCGGGGGGGAGAGGGGGAAGCTGAATCAAGACACTTGCCTTTTACTTTCCTATTCCAGAACATATATATGCACAGGTAGTTTAATTTTTTTAAAGTTCTAGGCAGGATACGCAGATGAGGACGGGAAACACCAGGCTCACTGCTGAAGCCACAAAGAGTTTTGCAAGACCCGTGACATTCAGGTTAGACTCTGGGGCCTGGATTTCCCTTACCTAATTTGAGACATCTAGGTATCACGCCTCATTTAAGTCAGGCTGGGTCACTGCCACTGGAAAATACTTAAAAGCACACGGGCCACAGCTACTTCACCCAGATAAGATCCTGTTCTTAATACAGCAACTCTTCCGTCATCAGTAATCTTCTGTTTCGTATTGCATACTTTGTATTGCACGTTATTTATTTCCCTACATCATATTGCATACAAAGTAATGTGACTTTCAGGTCAATCTGAGATGAGGTTTCAAAGATACAGAAAGCAGGAAAACCCACACAAATACATAAAAGTAGTGGTAAAGCTCTACAATAACAACTTAATCATTGCCAATTCCTTTGGAATTTGTTTTAATAACATTAATCATGAGGTACTCATTTGGGATTAATGTGGATGAAATACTTAAAAGGATTTCAGTGTTAATTGACCATTATTCTGAAAAGTTCCTACATGAATTTTGAACTCGGGAGCATCCCACGCGGAAGATGACTTGGTTGTAAGGGAACTGCAGAGCTACAGAAGTATACTCTGTATAAACATACGATTTAGGTCTGGGGATTGTTCTGCGTCCTTATTGCACAGACTGAAAACGGCATGTAGCATCTTTTGTGATTTGCTTTTGAACTTCATTGAAGTTGCTGAATCAAGTAATGTAGACCTATTTAAGTCAGTCAGTACCTGTGCAGAAAAAGACGGTAAGTTTAACCAGCAGGGATGAAGCATTTACAGCTAAATTGCCTACATTTTGGATAAATTACCAACCACTGGCTTTTGAATGTTGCTTTGTTTTTAATAATGCTATCTTGAAACCACCTGCATAACTTCAAAATAGATTTTGAACCGTTAAAACTCTTTCAATTCAGGACCAACTTCTTTGATACTGAGCATCTGTCAATGAGCAGTAGATTCAAATCATCTGAAATCAAAAGGAACAATAGTGGTAGTAGCTGCAAGTTGTTATCTTTATGGTTGCAGATCGGTTTTCTATCTACCTCCTTGGTTTTATTATCTCATTCTCGCATCTTTCTGAAACTGTAATCTTTTGCACTGCCCAAATTTAGGTCTTCCTGTGTGGTGGGTTGACCCTGGCTGGACACCAGGTGCCCACCGAAGCCGCTCTATCACTCCCCCCCCTCTTCGCTGGACAGGGGAGAGAAAATATAACGAAAGGCTCACGGGTCGAGATAAGGACAGGGAGAGATCACTGAACCAATTACCGTCATGGGCAAAACAAACTCAACTTGGGGAAAAATTAATTTAATTTATTACCAATCAGATCAGAGTAGGATAATGAGAAATAAACCCAAATCTGAAAAAACATCTTTCCCCCACCCCTCCCTTCCTCTTAGGCTTAACTTTACTCCCCATTCTCTCTCCCTCCTCCCCTGGCGGCGCAGGGCGATGGGGAATGGGGGCAGGGGCACAGCCTGCCTCACCGGGGTCTTCCTCACCACGGGCTGCCGGGGAATCTCTGCTCCGGCGCCTGGAGCGTCTCCTCCTCCTCCTGCCCTCACCTGGGGGCTGCAGGGCTGGGGCTCTCGCATCTTCTCTCTCCTCTCTGCGGCTGCAGTTGTCATTGTGCGGGTTTTTTTCACCCTTCTTAACTCTGCTCTCCCAGAGGCGTTACCACCATCGCTGACGGGCTCGGCCTCGGCCGGCGGCGGGTCCGTCTTGGATCCAGCTGGCGTTGGCTCTGTCGGACATGGGGGAAGCTTCCAGCAGCTTGTCACGGAAACTACCCCTGTGACTCCCCAGTACCAAAACCTTGTCATGCAGATGCAATACATCCCGAAAATAAATTTTCAATTTCTGTTTTGGACAATTTTCAGTGAAGTTTGAGGTCTTCCTTTGAAGTGACACCTCTGACTCCAAGGTTATCATTCATCTCCATCTGTCTTTTACAATCTCTACTGAATTGGGAAATGGACACTTTTGTCTGAATTCAATTTATATTTATAAGAATAGCTAAAGGTAGATCTACACTATGCAGCAGAATACAGAACAAAGGTTGCTAACCTTAGTGTGACTTGCATCTACCGTGTGTCACAGTGCGCTACTCTACAGAGGCACTAGCTGGTGTCCCAAAATGCATATTAAGTGGAACAGTTAAAATAGCTACCCTTTCTAACAGAGGTATTGAAAGAGAAATGAGTTTTCCAGAACTGATGTTGAAAAGGGGGGAAAAAAAAAGTAAATAAAAAGATTCAGTCCCCAAAATTCATGCCTGGCGAGTGACGAAGGGGATTGCTGGAGGGTGCTAGAGAAGCAAACAGAAGAGGTTATCAACCATGTTGCCCATGAGCCAGAAGGGTTACGTGTTTTCTCTCTCTCCACTGTCTGAAAGGAAGTCTACAGTTTGTGTGTGAGCGAGAATATGTATGGTATTCCACATTTTGGGGCTGAAATAAGAGAATCTTCCTTTTGTAAGTGAAAAAAAGTCAGAAAACAGACTAAACCCATAAAGCATTATCCTTGTTTTGTTTTAAAATCTCGTGGTTTTAATCATTCGTGATTGACAACTGAGAAGAAACTTGAGCAAAATTCAGCACTTGCAGTGTTGTAATTAAAAACGAAATCAGAAGCTGAAAGTTACACTTGGTTAAGTGTTTCTCAGTTGTCAAAGTCCACAGGCAGAGAGCAGACTGAGCTGCCCATCTTGTCGACAGGCAAAACAATAAATACAAATTTAGTCCAAGGTGACTAACTCAAGTTTAGAAATTTCAGACAAATAATTCAGGTCAGATATGGTGTTAAAAAGAAAAGTCCTTATGTTATTTCACTAGAGTGTGAAATACTATTTAGGAAAGCAGAGCGCTTTATTTATAGTTTTGCAGACTCCCTACTTCACTCATTTTGCTAAACTCCTGTACTGTAACGTGCAGCAGTAAATGTTTCTGGGTAGACTTTATGAAGAAATGAAGCGGTAAATTGCATTATGTTTTGTATTATCTCTGTCTGCCACTAAACAATGCGGCATCAAATGGAGCTCATATGTACAACAGCTTTTACTAGAAAAAACATCAGCTCTGATAAACTCATTCTGTAAATAGCAAGTTCTCCCCCTCATGCTATCTCAAGTTGTTCTTCTCTGCGCTCTTCGAGTGTGTTGCACAGGATTGTGCGCCCAAGTTCATCGGTTTTTGAGGTCTGCGGAGACATTCCATTTAGTCCATCAAACCAGGCATGGCCAGTCCCTGGGAGCTGACTGAGGTGGGGAGGGAGGTTGCTGTGGTCCAGCTGAATCGTGTTGGCCGTGGTTCCCCACTGGATGCCCTCTTACATACGGGCCCCTCAGCAGCCCGTATATGCTGTGGGTAGCACAAACTCGCTATAGGCACCAGGGTGCTGCACGGCCGCTGCGGCCTTGCTCGTGTGTCAGGAAAGGGACTATAACGCACGAGCCTCAGCTGCTGCTAAGAAGGTATGAGGCTCTGAAAGGCAAACCAGCTGAACTGAGAGCAAGAACGGAAAATGCATTAGTTGGGGAATGCTAAGTCACTGTCGGGATGTTTTGGTACATTAAGTGGTCTTTCTTCACAAGAAACTGGTCTACATTTGTGTGGTTGCATGCACGCATGTATTTCATACGTATTAAAGATACACCCTTGGTCAGTTGGCTTCATGTCCCATGTAGAAAAAATGTATTTGTTGTGGAAAAGAAACGGTATACAATATCAGACGGCTCAATGATTTCTCTAAGCCCCCCTACAAAGGCCAGAGCAATCATAAAGCAATTTTTCAGTTACTCCTTTACCTGCCTCTGAACAGGGCAGTCTCTTCTGGATTTAAACTACAGTGGTCCTACTGGTGGCAGTAGAACTTGAAGAAGATCGGGACGTACTCTAGGCAAAAAAATAGATAGATAGACAGATAGATAGATAAGAGGAGCTGGAACCAAATACCTGACTCGGATGTACTGTTTAATATATGCTCTGTTCATGGCAAGTCACAAGTTAGAGCTGACCAATTCCAGTCATCACAGAGTACATTATTCTTCATTACCACCCATTTAAAGATCATTACAGCGTAAGTAAAAAGCACTTTTGGAAACAAAGAGGGATAAAGGAAACTGAAAAGGGTAAGCACCCAGAGGATTTTATATTTCCCCGCTGTGTGGTACTTTTTAGTGGCCCTTGTGGCACTTTTTCTTCCATTAAACAAATCACTTCTAAAAACTTCCTACATCTTTCACCTCTAAAAATGAAGATGCAGTGCTCTGCACTGCTTAGCTTGCACAGAAGTACCTTGAAAGCTTTTTCTTGACAAAATCCCTTACAGCGGGTGGGAGAGGAAGAGTATGAGATGAAAATAAATGTTCTGTGTCCTTGGTCTTCTAAGAATTTGAAGGAAGCCTTCCTTTTCAGCTGTCGTCTTGCTGTGCACTTCATTTCCACAACTTTTTTATGCACGTTTTAGAAACTTCTCTGCTTTAACTGTAAGGACTTTGAAGCTGATTGACTTCTTTTATTGTTTGCAAATAGTTCAAAAATTAAAGAAGCCTATCAGAGCAAAGAGCCGGGCCAGTCATTGTACGAATATTACTAAAAATTAAATACAGGATTTTAGAAATAAAACCTTGTAGCAAAATCCTGCTCCAGAAGCTGCAGTACTTGTGTAGAAAAACTCTACTGATGTGAAACAGTTTAACTATAAAACAGCTGTGTGCTCTGATGGCTGAAGAAATTCCCATTTTAGTGTAATGGCTCATATTGTTGAAAAACTCCACTAAAGATGATGGAAAAAAAGAACAGTAAATGTTTTTTATTATAAAATATGATTAACTTTGCACATGATTGGGCCATATGAAAGAGATGGAAGAGGAAAAAGTAATTTAAAAAATAATTAAAATTGATATTTGCAAAAGGTTTATTACCTTGATTTTTATTAAGGTTTTCTGCTAGCTGCTCTGCTCCCTGCTGTTCCAGATTTTTCTGCTAGAAATCAATCATAGATTTTAACAGTAATTCGCCTGTCACCGGGAATTTTAATTGTCAGTGTGATCATTTATTAAAAACCAGAGGCTGATCTGCCCTCTGCTATGCAGCACATATTTCCGTAGATTCAAATTAGAGCAATGGTGCAAGCATGTGTTACACAGTAGAAATAACACCGCAGGAGGAAAAGCTGCTGCGGTCTAGGCGGTTCTCTAGTGCTAATAATGCTGAAGGTGTAGATACCACCGAGGGGTTTAGTACTATTTAGTACTACGCTAACTTGGAGCAACTTCTGCTGTATCCCTTTATTCCAGCTCTGCTCCAGGCAGCAATGGGGCAGGACTTGAGTGGGGTCGGCGGCTGCTCTCCTGGAGTAATAGCTGCTGGGGTTCAGAAATTGAAGCCCGTGACCTTGTCTAAGAGGCCGCATGGTTAAATTTACATAGAACCTCATTGGTAAAAGCTGGAACTGAGTTGTTTTTGCAGCGAGGGGGGAAAAAAAAAAAGAAGAGCCAAAATGAATAAATCGAGATCTATCTTTCAGTAATTATGGCTTCTAGTCTTGTTCTTTAACCATGCGAAAATACTGTTTCACCTTTTTATATATGAATTAATATTTAAAATATAATTTTTGTTCCAAACCTACATGCATAAAGAAACATGAGCTCTTAATTGTTGGCAACATAGGCCATTCTCGTCCTTAAAGTTACTTTAGGTGCCTGCTTGAGGCACTGGAGCTAGATCGGTACTTGGCCACGAGCCCTCTGCCATTAGAAGAGAGTGTTAAGGCTTGAATTGCTCTGAGCAGGAGTGTGTATATCCTTCTTCACTGGTGCGAGAGGGAACTTCAGGTCATTAAGCTTCAAACTTGGATATCTCAGATTTCATAAATGTTGGACATTGTAGCCACATTTAGGGCACTGGTCTCTGTGGCCCTGTATTGAAATTTAGTCTTCTCTGATATTGTCCACCTCTTTTCTCAAAGTTTTCCTGTATGGCGACAGGTAGGATTCAAGGAAGAGAGGATACAAGAATATACAGGTGAAATCTTATCTACTGATCTCAAGACTATACGTATTCATACACAGTGATGACTTAATCAAAACCATGCAAGTAGTCCTGCGGGCAAAGGCTCACCTTGCTCCCATATGAATGGAGAATCCAGCGTGTACATCCAGCCGTATAAAGACTTAGACAGACTGTGAAACTTGTTAGACTATATAGATTGCTGGGCCCTCTTTCACATTCTCCTCACAACGGCCTTACACTGGTCTGAGTTTGTTAAATCAAACGGAATTTGACTGAAGTGAAACTGCAGCAGCACAGGTACGGTCCGGCACACTCCTTCGAAATCATACAAAGGTACTTATTAAACCCGATCACTTTGTATTAAACATGCAAATAAACAGGCAGCGTTATTCAGTGACCAAGAAGGGCTTTTCTTCCAGCAGAATTCTCTGCGCCTGTGGATGTTGTAGCTTTCTTTGGAAAGGGCTTCCTTTCGTTGTGGAGCTGGTGGAGTCCTTCCTGCGAGCCAGAAATCTGCCCTGTGATAGAAGGAGGAGGATGTTGGATGTAAAGGATAAAAGCACCCCTGACAAGCTCCCAGAAATGTGTATGCCAAGGACAAATAACCTAGACCAGAATTTGTTGCATGCCTACTACGTCAGGTCTGGAAGTAGGCAATTATGGGGACGATGCGATGTTAAAGCAGGGATCTCCTTCAGATCTCGGTATGGGAGAGAGCAAAGCTGCAGCCACGCGGCCAGCTAGGACAGCTAGCGTTTGAGGTCTTCCAGCGGGCTGATGATGATGGAGTTCCAGCAGGAACTTCGTTCCGAGGTTTGGTTTCATCAGAGATCTCCCACCTCTAGCAGGGGGTTTTATCTAGGCACTAAAATGTAACAGCTGTATGAAATAGAATAAAACTCATTCCCACGTCCTGCATTTACCAGGTTTTGGCTAGCAGGATATATGAACTGGGGAGTTTAAAACATCCCTCCAACAGAGATTTATGTTAGACTGGCAACATTGATACCCAAATAAAAAACACTGTTGTGCAGCATGATGTCTGGAGTCCACAGAATGCAGAATGAGTTCAAAGAGCCGAGGCTGTAATTTTCTCTTCTCCTCTGGACACTAACCAGGTTTACATTTCCCTCTCTGTTGGTGGACACTCTTTTCTGTTGTTGTTTTTTTATTCTTTTATGCCTCATTAAGGATTTCTTGCAATATTTACTGAGGCCAGGTTCCCACGTACTTGGGTGACTGCCAAGAACTCAGAATTTCACTTAGCACCAAAAATTAATCTCGTTCTGATCAGAAAAAACACTTTATTGATGGAAGTGATAGTTGGGTAAATTCTAAAAGGTAGCGTTTATTAAGCCCTCTCCTTTTCAAAGGCTGATTTTAAATTAAAACCAGAGGATTATGTAATCTGGTTTAGTATTTCTGTGGAACATCGCTTCATTTAAAATTAAAAGGAAATGCTATTAAACTAAGCAGTAGTCTAAGTCATTTTTATGTGATTCCTAGCTCTTAATAAAAGCAGAGCTGTTCGTGTAACTCAGTATAACGCTGGATAGCAATAAAATGTCTTCCTCATTACAATCAATACCTATGAATAGCAAAGACCTGCAGCGTGCCACGGCCTTTCTCAACAGGCAGCCTCACTTGGTGGTAAGGAAAATTGCTATCATCTTGTATGAAGCCATTTTAGCATCACCCTGAGCTTAATAGAGCAGTCTTTCATTGCCTGTTAACAAGCTGAGCTATTGCCAGAAAGTGTTTAAACTGACAAATGTTGTCAACGCTCTTTCCTTGCAAAGATGATTTTTTTTTTGGTGCATTTAGTGTGTCAACATCAGGTTGAATTCTGTCAAAACATATGCTGATTATTTTACTTAACAAACCAGTCAGTCCATTAGTTCAGGGCACAGAAAATCTCTAAATAACAATAGCCAGATATCAGCGTGCCAGTGGCAAGTCGGAGCCCGTATGCTTGCAGTTAATTTCATCGTGATTCCAGGTGCATTAAAATGTGGAGCAGGTACGAACATTAAGGGCTGTATTGTGTAGCCCAGCCTTTTGCTCGGTAGTCAGTCGTCCTTCCTATGCGATATACAAGACATTACTGTTTTAACGACAACCCACATACATCAGATGTGATGGAATGACAAACGGCTCATAAAGGCCAGACGTGCTGACATTCTACAGGCCTTTATAGTCACGTATGTACTTGCAGCTGCGTATGATGCATCGTGATGATAGCGTCAATGAAATAGGACAAATGAAGGTACACGATGTTTATAGAGGTTTTGTGTAAGGTGAACGGTCACATAAAGAAATTCAAGAAAAGGATCGCTGCATTGCTCGGTATTCTGGGAAGAGGAAACCTAAATCTGGCCAAATTTGTTAACAGGAGAAAAATGAAACACAAAGGCTTTTTGGGAACATACATCAGTTTTATGATTTCAGCAGTTGGGAGCATAATAAAGATGCGTTATTTGTGCTGCAACCACTTTCAGATTACACAAATGGTCAAGCTGGCTTTGACCATCTGCCCTCCCGCTTTTGTAAACCTTCCACGGGCGGTTAGAGACGGGAAGAGGCAAGAGGTCGCACTGTAGAAGGAGATAGGCTGGTGTGTGCTGCTGTAGGCAGCTTCCTTCCTGCTTTATTGGGTTGCAACCCCAATTCCATAATTTACCAGAAGGTAACCCCCTTCATCCCTCCTGGCACAAAGCCGTGCTGTAGTGTTGTACTTACCCAGCTGCCTACTTTGCTGAGTGCACTTCGGGTAGACCTGGTAGCTGAGATGTATTGCTGAGTGTCATAGAACTAGTAGTGGGTTTGCTGGTAAGCCTCACGGTTAGGATTTTACTTTTCAGTAAGCCTGATGAAAGGAAGTCAGAGTTTTTATTTTATAGGGGAAATGTACTCATTTTATTCTTTGTGCCTCCCCGGCAGCCTATAGCTTTGCCAGATTTCCTAGACTGTAAAATGGAGTTGGATGCGAAGGGGAAGGAGGATGCAATCGTTAGTCTGGACCCTCTAATTTCAACTGCTTTTCGGGGAGTAATTATCAAATTATGTCTCTTGATTTGAGCTGTAACAAACAGTTATTGGGCGCTTTAGATAGAATCTTCTATTTTCATGCAGTCCAGAAGTGACCCAAAACCCCCTTGAAATAAAGTAAGGATCTTTCATTGAGAGTTACTTTTCCATTCCCCCTTCTAATATAAACTAAGTTGTAGCTTTCCTGCAACATGTGGTTAAATGTGTGGGGAAAAGTAATTCTTTAAAGATAATTGTTTTTCTTTATGCTCTAAGGAATGGCTGGAATACTGTAGTGATTAAAAAGGAGGAAAAAGAACTAATTAAATACCTTTCTTATGCCAGCTGTGGGTTCGACTCCATATTTCTTGCTACTTTTCTCAAGATACGCAGACCTAGAAATAAGGCTTCAGAGCAAGAAAAAAGCGAAACCATAAAGAGATACAGAATCTCACAAAGGGGGGAATTGTCTGCCTTCCATAATTGCAAAATCACATGGAGTCAAAAGGAGGACAGAGCAGTGCTATACAGTCCCCTGAGAAACAGTCCTCCTCTATTTCCCGGGAAGGAGGAATTGTGCATCAAAATCAGGCTCACGCCACGGCAAGCCTCAATGCAAGCACTGTATTAGTTGAGACATGGGGAAAATGAGAGGAGGGAGCAATCAAAAGGGAAAGATACAGGAAACTCCCACTTCATTTAAAACACCTCCAAATCGCCAAGTTCCTGAAATAACGTTTGAGACAACTCTGAAATTTCATGCATTATAATGACATACAACAAAAGAAGAGAACGGTTTTTCAAGAATCTGATCTCCATTTTTCCTTTCCGTGTCTGAAATGCCAGGGATGGTTGAAGGTACAGCCCTCTCCATCAGGGGACCGAGTTAAACTGAGTGCTGTTACTGCATAATAACTACGTTCTTCTTCGTAAAATGTTCGTTATATTATGGGCCAAGGGTTTCCTGTTCCCTGAGCTACGGGATTTTGCACAGCTGTGTTAGTGGTGAGAATTTTATGCAAAACCCAGTAATTTCCAGTAGCTATGCTTCTGCTATTATAGAGATACCAGAAGTTGTAACTAGCTACGCTTTGTGCAGCTTGTGAGAAAAATTTGGGCACACATAGTTTAGTTCCTAGCTCTTCCTAAGCAGTGGTTGAAAGATACTTTCGAAAATGCCCAGCTGATTTGTTTGTTGGAAATAAAATACATTTTTGGTAGTCTATTTATAACCGTTCACCTGGGATACCTCATTTTGAATGTGTAAATGAAAAATGGCCAAACCAAATGATCCAAAATAGTGCCTATGGGTACATCAGGCAGATAGAATGTAAAAGGTTATTTTTGTATTACAGTATACTGTAATAAGATTGCATACCACTGGGAACGAGACCAATATTTTTGGCATCTGGTCTTCATGGCTATTTAAAAAAAAATGCAGGAAACACTTATATACAAGGTACCATAAAACAGTTTGGAAGCAGAAATCTTTTTTCTTCATAACCACGTAATTGTAATTCTGTTCCAAAGTATGTTTATCCATACTTGGAAGTTTTGGAGTCGAGTTTGTTAGAAGTTCTGAATTGCATTTATAAACATTTACACTATTTACACTTACTGTGAGCAGATTTTAATTTTTGGAGAAGATCCTCAGTGCTAAATAGAAGCATTTTCATTGAAGATTGCATCTGCTGTAAAGGAACAGCAAATGGGTGTTAATATCAGTGAAGATACTTGCACATGGGGGCTTTTCTTGTTTTTCTGTGACGTTTGCATAAAGTCTCTGGAACATTTCTCATCTCATCTTCCTGCATCGATACATTAAAGCCTTTCAAGAACAGCAGGGATGCTTTCTTAGTGTTTGCATTGCGTTCATAAAATTATCATCAGATTCCTCGTGTTCAAGTAGATCTCACATTCTGAATAGCTGCAGAAATAAAACAAAACAGCTTGCTGGCTGCAAAAGGAAGGGATTTGCTGGAAATCTGAGGTGGCCCTAGCAAAAAAGTAATGCTAGGAAGTCCAAATCCAGATCGAATAACAATCTCGACAGCGTGGGCAACAGGGACAAGCACAGGAGATCCGTCTTCTGAGAACTGGACTGTGTCTCCTGATTAAAGGCTGCCACGCTAAGTGCTTAAGAAACGCTTGTTAGATTGCTTTTGGCTGCATGCAGGTGCAAATTAATTTAAAAAAGGCAAAGAAACAAAAAAAAACCAAACCGAAAAAAGCCCATTGCAGTTTCGAGTACTTTGTGGTCAGTCTGTGGTTTATGCTGGTTTATGCATTAAACTATAAGCAGTGTAGTTGGCTGAAGAGGGGGATTTGCAGACAATCTTACGGTTTGGAAGCAGATAACTGAAATCTACAATATGCATTTATTTTCCTGCTTCGGTCATTCAGTCACTTTTGGAGAAAATGTTTAACAGTGTGATTACAAGAAAACGTATGCACACTTTAATGGTAACTAAGGTAATGCTGAGGTCTGCTAGGAAGGAAGAGGGTATATTTTGGAGTCTGTTTACAAAATTGTGTCCTAATTAAAATCTCAGGATTGTGTCTGGAATTCGGTTTCCTGGTTTGACTTCCATTTTCAGAGGATCTGCCTGTGTGAGAGCTGAAACTCTCAAAAATGCTGACATTAATTTTCAGGCGTTGAAACCAATTTTGAGGGAAGCCTTTACTGTGGGGAGCTGAATTAGGGCCCGTGAACTATGTAGCCTGTGACGACACACCAAAAAGATGCAGTAGCTTTTTCTAATAAGGGCGTGTGGTTTCACGTACTTGACACTTTTTGAAGCTTTATAAATCCAGTCTCTTTTTGCAGTTGCCCTCTGAATTCTTGCTACCTGATGCAAATCTTGCCTGGGCAAACAAAAATTCTGATCCTCTCTCTTCATCTGGAAATACTGAAAGGAAACAGAAGCTCCTGTTACTCATAGGTAAATGTCCAGGCTTTTGAACAGTTGTGGGGAGAAGTTGAAGGGCCAGTTTTGCACCGACAGTTCGAATTTAGTGCTGTTAAGGAGCATGCTGTCTTGTTGCTTCTAGAAACGGCGTTGCACTAATAAACCACAAAACCTCTGCTGCTTTTCCGTTCATTTTCACGTAAGGATTGCGTTTCATGGCTCTCAAAATCTGTAGCTTTTGGTTCGCAAGCAGATTTTTGCCCTTCATATACTCTGAAGTTTAGCCGTGATAGTCGAAGTCTAATTTATTAATATGAATACAGTTTTGAGCAATGATCATGCTGGAAAGCCTTTGTGGAACTGGGCTTCTGAATTTGCTCTCAAAAATCAGAAATTCGCATCTGGTATCGTCAAGGTCAGACATTTGAAGCAGTTCTAGCATTTTGTGTAGAGCAAATATTGCAGTAGTAGTATAAAAATGATGATTAAGTGTTATTGACAGTTATCGGTAAATCATCGGCTTGGTTTTGCTGCTACTGCTAGAAAACTTCAATTTCTGCAGACTTCTTACAGCACAGGTAAACGATTTTGCATAAAAATTCAGTGATCACATAGGAAGCTGCTTACAAATATGTTAACTAAGGTTTAAATTGTGTCTCATTTATAAAATATGAAAAGGCGGTATTTTGTGTTGCGAGATTAATCCTTTTTTCTAGGGATTTGTGGAAATGAATTCACAATACTATCAGATAGTTCACTAAACGTGCCAACAAATCTATAATCTTATTTCAAGCACAAGAATAAGTCATCCTTTGTCTTGGAAAACCGCTTAATCCAAAGCCTATTAAACTCAGTGGGAGTCATCTTATTGACTCGTAGCAAAACGGACTTTTGCTTCATACCTTTTCAGCTTTCCTCCCCAAACCTTCTGCCTTCCCGGCGCTCCATACCGACCATAAATGCACTGCATCTGCAATGATTATGAACAGATCCAGATACTACATAATATAATAAAATATTCTTCATGCCTCTTCTGCCAGTCATCCACTCTTCTTTTACTCGTGCAGTCTTCCAGATTTGTCCGTTTTCTGGTATTTTCTGGGTAGGTCACATTTGTTCTGGCAGATGTTTTACGTCTTTACGACAAGTTGGTGCGTTGAATCCCTTGCATGATTCACTCTGTTTCTTAAATGTAGGTGGTGTCAGGAGAATTAACCAGTCAGAAGTTCTAGATAAGTTCATTAAACCCATGATCATGGAAATGCAATGAGCAGATCTTTATCCAGCTGTCAAGAAAGAGATCTAAAACCAGCTCCTTGGGAATGCTTTCGAATCCCCGGCGCAAAGCTGTGTTTTATAGTCACTGAAAGACACATCTTCATCCCTCAACCCTATCATCGCAAGCTCTGAAGCTGATCCGGATATTTTCTAAGGAGAGGATGGTTTGCTGCGCTTTGGATATTCTGGAAATTGTGCCGAGGAGATAAAGCACTTGTTAGCACGTTGCAATACCCACTTATAAATCTGCTAAGCAGTCCTGGATGAAAAATCCTGGCAGTCATGCCTAGCTCAAAGCTGTTGAAAATAAAAATGGGGGGGGGGGGGGGGAAGTT